>JABAYD010031015.1:0-20268 GCA_014822095.1 Diplotaxis tenuifolia
TGATTCTCTGAATCCTCAACTATAAAAAGGTACATCCTATCCTGTGAAATTCATCTCTTCAATCCTCTCAAGCGTAAAGCTTTCCAAGAGTTCCACACATTGATGGTAACGAAGAGGTAATCTTTAGGGTTATGCATTTTGAGAAGTACTTAACACTGGGTATGCTAATTCGTCTAGAGCTCCTTCTTTAGGGTTAAACAGGGTACTGATTAGTTAGCAACAATGCTTTCTTTTGCTTCAGATTTGACAAACAAATTCATGGTTCTAAGTTTTTTGTTTTCCAGATTTTTGTTTTGCAGTTTAGGTTCCGTGTTTCACAAGAAATATCAAAAAAAGAGGAAGGCCAAGGAGATACTTGATCCACAGATTATTGCGGCTTCAAAGAAGAAGGAGATGAAGCGAACTCTATCTGTTTATGTATCGCTGATGAGTGCTCAGCCATCGAATCCACTGTGCCGGGTCTCCTCCACTCTCCACCGAAAATTCATCATATTTTAGACGGTGTCAGAATGCATCATTCCCAGTACTTCACTATGGTATAACTCCCATCTTTGACATGGTATTTTAACCAGATATTTCAATTCGAATTAGGAAGTTTAAAGAAATACTAATCATAGTGTTTAGTACTGAAGAGTTGCAATTTCAATTTTTTTAGCCAATTTTTGTTGACTGGATATATTGGGAACGATGAAAAACATTTGATTCCTCACGATTGAAGTTATACACTCACAAAGTATAATTATTTGTGCTCACTTTGTAGTTTCTGTGTTATTGTTTCAGACAAGCAGCACGGGTTGGAGAAGAGGAGGACCAGAGTACTGTCCTTACCTCTTGAGGAACTCAGGAAGAGAAGGACACACATGCCGTAGCTTATGGCAAATAGGTTCTTTCGTTGACCTAATGATGTTGCATATTTTCTTTACTTTTCTTTCTAATCCTTATCACAAGAAAATGTAGTATATTGAAATTGATACATTTGGTAAACTGGAATCTGAAAGCAATTAGTTCTTAAAATCTGTAGTCATGAAAGAAGCCAAGTTTGGTTTCTCAGACAAGAAAAAAACACTTGAGAAATGGTGACCAGTTTACACTGATTTCAGGAAGTTCGGGTGGTACACTGGTTTTCTCAGTAGCATTATTCCTATATATAATCTTGAAATTGTTGATTTTTGAAATGCAATGTAGGTATTAAGTGTTCGCACAAAACAAAAAAAAATATTACTCGGTTTTGTTCATGTCACAAGTATATGTTTGTATCAGATTCATCTCAATTCAATAGATTTATCACGATTCAGAGGCAAAATGAGATATTTAAAAGTAAAAAAAAAAATATAAACCCAGATGTCTTTAGCCAATTCATATATAAGTTGAGAGAAAACCGAGTCTGATTAAGAAAAATAAAACTATACAACACATGATAAATTTTATCACAAACACAAGCCTTCGCTCTTCCCTCTCTCCTTCACTTTCATTCTAATTCAAAAGACTGAAGCAGATTATAGACTAATAAAACATCACTCACTTTTACGGAAGAACTTTTTTGGCTAAAGATGATGCTGTCACGGCCTCTATTGACAAGAACCGGGATGCAACTGAAGAGAAGAGTGGCCATGGCCTTGCAATAGAGAGTGCTGCTTTTAACACTCCGATAGCAGACACTGGTGATAGATCGAAGCCGCAAACAAAGATAAATCAAACCCGTGAAAGACACAAAAAATCACGCGCAAGTTTGGATTGAGTTCACCATACTGCAGAGGCTACCAGCAGAGCCATAGAACGGAGGAGGCCATGAACGGAGAGGATGAACAGAGATACCGGCACTGGAGCACCAGACATCTCCACGCGCCATACCAATACCAGAGATCCTCAGGCACCGACCCGGAGCTGTACATATTTGTAACCGGTAGTATGAAACTCTTGATCTTATTCTATGGAGACAAAAAGAAATTGACTTTGAAGTTATAGCCACCACAACTCATACTTTTCACACGTGAAAGATTTCTACTTCACATTTCACCAACAATTTAGTCTCATTTATGTGAACTCAAATCTGTTAGACAAATAAAGTGTTACCAGCAAGTTAATGAAAAACCGGTATGTTTCTTATTCTAACAATAATATATAACATATTTTTAACATAATTTATATATTTTTTTTCGTTAACAATTCTTTATATGTAATATAAATGAATATACAAAAAAGAATATTTAGGCAGAACTCAAATATATTTAACTTTTAATTCATGTTGTTCACTTTCAAATAATAAAAATACAACACATAGTAAGTTTTAAAGATTTCGTTTTTTTTAACTTCAAATGTTCTAAAGATTTCATATTTGTTGGACAACACAATAAATGAACAAAAATATTTTCTTAAAAAAACATATTATAGTGGTAAATTTTAAAAATCTGTATGTTTAAAAAATAAATAATTTGAATTTAATTTAAAATTAGAAGAACAATCCCGGGCGTAGCCCGGGCCGACCACTAGTATTCATTAAAAGTAAGGATTGTAATTCTTTTGGAAGCTAAAATATTTCTTTTTAATGTTTCTATTCACAATCAATTCAATTGTAATGAATGATTTCTCTTAATAATTTTTTTTTCTTTTTTATTTTCCTTCAATTATTATCTAGATTTGATATTTCACGCCTTTAGAAATTATAATTTGAAATTACTGGTTTAACATCAAAATTATCTAAAATCTATTAATAATAACAATCTCCATTAATGTGAAAGGTTGTGAATTTTAAAAGCAAAAGATTATGTGTATTTATATTTTGAAAATGTACTATTTAAAATAACTACTTAAAAGTTGAAAAATGTGACTTTTCATATATGTTTTGAAATGATGTGTCTATTTAAAATTGTTGATTATAATTGTGTTTCTTATTCCCTAAACATGCATATAGTTAGTAATATTACTAGTGATGTTGATTTGTATTAAGTAAGTTATACATTAATAGTCACAATTGTATAGAGAAGAGTCATGTCTTTCTAAACATAAGTCGTGTCTGCTGTGTCGTGTCTGTTGTTGTACTATTTAAACGTTATTGCCGTGATGTAATTCATATTACTATATTTCAATATTACTCTGTTTTTCCTCTTACAAAACAGAAAACAGAGCACGTGATTACAAAAATCAGGGTCTTGGACGTGAAGGGTATGTTAGTAGCACAATTCTTTGTTTTTTTTTTCAGTTGTATTTCTTTGGTAATTCAAATGCGAGCGTTTGGTTCTCTGAGGATCGAAGAAGACATCATGGGTGCAACAAAACAGTTGGACTAAGATGCAGCAATCATAAACTGAGACGTTGAAGATGTGGTTGTTGTTTTTTTTTTATTCCTTCTGTTCATGCAAAAGACTGGTTCGTCTTTGTCTCATCAATTTTTTTTCTTTAAATGCTCTGTTTTGGTCTTAGTTGTACATGTTGAATATAACCCTAAACAATCCCTTAATATTTATTTGTATATGTTTTAACTATTGAAGAAATAAAACAAACCCTGATTATCTAGAACCTAAGTTATATTTCTGTCGTGTCATGTCTCTTGTTGTACTATTTAAACGTTATTACCGTGATGTAATTCATATTACTATGTTTCAATATTACTTGTTTTTCCTCTTACAAAACAGAGCACGTGATTACAAACGTAATTTTTCACAAGTGAAACCTTTGTGTGTGTTGTTCAAGACGAAACAATGTCTTCTAACAAAGATATACTGAAAATGTATTATTTTAAAATAGTTACCTATAAATTTAAAAGATGTGACTATTCATATAGATCTTTAAAAATCTATAAATAGTTTTTTTTTGCTAAACATCTATAAATAGTTTGTGTCCATAGTTTATCAAAGTAAAATTGTCAAATTAAGAAGCATCCCAAATGTAAATAATATATATGGATATGCATTTGCATGCAGGGAGTCCGTCCTCTGATATGGGAAGAAACGCGTGTGAGTATCAAACTCTTTTCCCCACCATTGATATAATATATGGATATGTATGTATTTTCCGTTTCTTTCCATGGTTGTTAACGTACGGCTTTTATCCTTCCAATAAAGTTTCTGAAGGTGTTCAATCTCCCCTATCACTAATTTGGAATTAGTTACGGATTCCATTTTACGATGGCCTAAATACTTGTGGAGAAGGATGCATCATCACGAAATAGACACTCCTAACTATAACCGCATTTTCAAGAGACACCACTCAAAGGTACTAATTGAAAGTACCCCTTCGTTTTTTTCTCGGTGGTTCTTGTTGTTGCAGTTTTTATTTTTCACAACTTTTATATATTTATATATATACACCAAAGATTGCAATTGTTAACCATTAAAGATTGAAATGATTAATTGAGTTCAGAAGTTGATCACCAAATGTTGCAATGGCTGATCACCAAACCTTGCAATGGTTAGCTATTAAAGGTTGTAAGGGTTCATTTGTTAAACAATTGAAAATATTAATCTAAAAAAATGCAAAAATTCATATAAATGGTTGCAACAATTCAAATAAATCTCCATCATAACATTAACAATAGATGAAATAAAAACAAATACAATTTCAAAAAGAAAAAAAAACAATTATAAGTGAAAAATAACTATGAGTGAAAATGTATAATATATGTTTATGAGGAAAGTTGAAAAGAGGCATCCGTAGATATTGTTTGGAATCTCTATTGTAGCTTAAAAATAATGTTTTCTATTGATGAAATAAAGAAAATATTATTATATGAAAATGATATGGATATACCATTTCAATATTGCGACTAGCATTGCTTCTTTTTCAAAAATAACTACCGTTTTTGATGACTATATGCAACAAACAAGAAGAAAAAGAATAATAATTCTGTTAAATAGAATTGAAAAGTCATAAATTTAAAAGAAATACGGCGATGCTAGGCAAGCAACTTTAGCGTCTTATTGAGAAACCACATACGTTGTTTTCTCGCGTTTTTAAAGGTCGGTACTTTAGGAATGCGTCACCTTTAGAACCGATCAGATCATATTCTCCCTCATATGGGTGGAGAAGTATGATTTCAGCTAGATCTCTGGTTTGCAAAGGACTTATTAAACGGGTGGGATCCGGTGCATCCATCTCTGTATGGAATGACCCCTGGCTCTCAACCACTCGCCCGAGACCAGCAAATAAAAAACAAAATACGTTCCCAATGGACATTAAGGCGGACTCTCTTATTAATACGAACACGTGAAGTTGGAATATGCCGATCATCAGGGCTCTGGTGGAGCCGCATGATGCGAAAATTATAAAAAGTATACCGCTTAGTAGGATTCAATTGGAGGACAAGGTCGGATGGCATTTTACCAAGACACGGAAATACACAGTTAAGTCAGGCTATCAAGTCGAACGAGTGTATCCGGATAAAGGAGGACCAGTGGAGGTGCATGGACCAACACTGGATATTTTGAAAGCGCATTGCTGGAAAGTTCAATGCCCTCCGAAAATGAAACATTTTCTATGGCAGTTGATCACGGGTTGTATCGGTGTCCGGAAGAACTTGCAGGCAAGAGGGATAAGAGGAGAGATTTTTAGCGATAGATGTGGAGCTGCAGAAGAGACAGCCAACCATGTTTTTTTCGAATGCCCTCCAGCGCGTCAAGTATGGACCCTGTCAAGGATCCCTTCAAATCCGATGATTTAACCAACAACTTCGCTCTTTACGAACATGGATCATTTGTTCTGGCGGGTAATCCAAAAATGGAAGATTATCATTCCGCATGGATTTTGTGGTATATTTGGAAAGCGCGAAATAGCAAATTTTTTAGTAATTTGGATGTCGATCCGAAGGACACTCTTTCTGTGGCGGAGACAAAAGCGATTCTTTGGAGGGAAGCACAGGAGAAATCTGCTCCAATTGAATCTCAACAGGAAAACAACACGATTTTACCGGTTATTCCAGGGTGATGGTGTTTTGTCGATGGTTCCTGAAAGGATAAGGATGTCTTTGACGGACAAGGTTGGTATAGTACAGTGGAAGGATATGTGGGGCTGATGGGAGCAAGAAATGTCCGAGCCAGTTTATCCTCCCTTCATTCGGAAGTGGAGGCACAAATTTGGGCTATGGAGAGTATGAGGAACTTAAGGCAATATCAGGTTACTTTTGCAACAGATTCTTCTCAATTGGTGAAGATGGTTTCGGAACCAGAAGAGTGGTCAGCTTTTGCAAATTACCTTCAAGATATCAAGACGCTTCAAAGAAGCTTTACGAGCTCGACAATCATCCATGTACCAAGAACCATGAATTCACGGGCGGATAGGCTAGCACGCAGTGCAAGATCTCAAACGTCCTTCATCGTTCACATGGATACAGAGCTACCAGTTTGGTATGCAGAGTCATTAGGAGTCTGTTATATGATATCAAAAAAAAAATACAATTTAAAAAAATAAAAGCAGTTATAAACGAGAAGGTTTCATAAACTGATGTAACCAAAAATGTATAATAAACATTTACGAGCAAAATCATAACGAAAAGATACCAATACCATATAAACTAATTAGGATTGCTTAATAAATCTTACTTTTGGCAAACTACAACATATACAAAGCTTTCTCAGTATATATTGCGGAGACATATGTGAAAATAATATATATGGATATGTATGTATATGGTGATCATAATATTATAGATTGATAATGATGAGGACACTTTGTGGAGGTCTGACGTTCGAGAATCCGAAGAAGAGATTTTGGCAAGAGGGTAGAGTTCATGAAATGGTAACCTTTTAGAATCTTAACTTCATGAAGTATAAATAACATTAGTATATATATTATAAGATAATTAATGAGTTGTATATATAAATTTTGATCATGGAAGAGACCAGAGAAGTAGGTCGCAGTTGTTAGCCATGGCATAGTTTTGTGAATATCAACTAGACATGAACTTTGCAAGAGGTTATAAAACGATATATTTTTGAGAAATTGCATTGTACACACAAAGAAAATCGCAAAATTAGCTACTTACCCTGTTCTTGTCGTTTTCCCTTATTATCTTTTGCCTATTTTACCGTTATACCCCTACTCCAATTCTATCTTCGTTTGTAACGAGTTTTATTTTCGTTCTATAACCCAAACCTTTACTTAATGTCAGACAAACTGATAAATGCTATATTTTTTATTTTTTAAAAAACAAAAGGCCGTGATGATGTGTTCGAGGTTACGAAGAGAGACGCCCCTTCCATTTTCTACTTATATGCAACTGTTGGCGTTAAGAACAATTCAGACAGTTCTCCTTTACCAAATTCACCCTATTCTCTGTTTTTTGTCGAACCATAAAGATGGAGACAAATCTGTGCGATTCTCCTCACCCCTCATTCCCCGACCGAATGTTTGCCATGGGAGATGAACCGTTTGGCATCAGGGTTACTGCGTACCACAAGCCATCTGTTATTACTAGGATCCTCAACGCTCTTGAAGAAGAAGAGTTACTGTTTGTCAGAGAATCGACATTCGGTAAACTCTTAGAAATCGCAGAGAAACCATCCTTCTCTGGTCGTCTTGAACATTTTATGTTCTCCCGTATACTGAAGATTCAGAGGAAGAACGAAGTGTGGTTTCTGTTCGCGGGGAAGCCAATCAGGTTCTCAATCAGAGAGTTCGCGCTGGTCACCGGACTCAGTTGCTCTAAATACCCACCAGAAACGAAGAAAAGGGCTAACAAGAGCATGTCGGAGAAGCCCTATTGGGCTGAGCTTTTTGGGTCTTTGACCGAAGTCACTGTTTCGTTTGTTATAACAATGCTGTGTAGAAAGACGGTGACAGACAGAGGAATGAGGATCAAATATGCACTACTTGCCCTTCTCTCAGCCGTAATCCTACCAACGTCCCACAATCCCCGTATATCTCACGCCGCTGCCGAAAAGATTAGAGATGTAGATCAGTTTCTTGCCTATCCGTGGGGGGGTGCTTCTTTCGACATGTTGATAAGCAGTATTAAAGAAAGGGGTGAACTATCTCTGTCCCAGAATACAATTGCGCTCAAAGGTTTTGTCATGTCTATTCAGCTTGTGCTAATAGAAGCCGTACCTTCGCTAATGGGTGTTGTAAGAGAAGGAGATGAGTCATGTTCCGAAGCAGACTCTGACGATGACGAAGAAGCCGGTGTTGTTTTTAGGGAAGGAAATAAAAGCATCAACACTGTCCATGTTCGTTCCATTGATTCTGCTTGCAAGGTATTAACTTTGTCCATGTTATACCCTCCTCAAAAGGTTTATCCGTGGTTTAAAGTTTTGGTCTATCTACAGGTAAACGTTATTTCCATTATATCAGATGGTGCCGATATACCGAACTGCGTGCCAGATGCCGAGTCTGCCGACGAGGAAGATGTGTTGGCAGACAATCTTCTGAATGCGGCACGAGAAGGATTCTCTTTCTCTAACTCAAAGTTCAAAGGTGGTGCGACTAAAGCTGACGTTAGCCGCATGCGTGATGAAGCCACCAAAGCGTCCAAGAATCGGAAAACTGCGAGACAGAGTCCGAAACCATCCGCCACCGAAGGGATAGATGCTGAGTATGTTGCATCCATAGTCAAAAACAGCATAGCTTCAGAGCTATCCAACATCCGTGATCAAATAAAAGACATTGCCCTCTCTGTACGCAACTCGCAAAGCCAACTTCAGAGAAAGATGGAAGACATAATGACTAAATCAGTGAAGGAGATTGTTAATGCTATAACAGAGGCTAACACCCATCTCCACGCTCCGCAGCCCGTCGATGTTCAACCCATTAACCCCCGAGCAGAGTCTGTCCTGAGGGCACACACAAACTCATCTATTGCTTCAGACATAATACAGGAAGCTCTGCGATTTGCCAACGAGGAGACAACTCATACAAATCACGTAAGTATCAAGATAATAGATCAAATTACTCACATGTTTCGTATACTAGCAACCAGTACGAAGTGTTGGTCAGCATACACTTATATTGATAAACTATGACACAACATAAAAACCTTTGGGTGAATTGATTTAGTTTGTAGTTTTGTAACAAGCTAAACACTTGTTTTGTTATACGATCACATATCTGTTCTTCACTTCGCAGGTTGATCCTGTAACTGTTCCTAATATGAGTAACATCGAGCAAGAGACAGAGGATCCAACAATTGTCGGAAAAGCAAATCAGGTTTGCTTTGGCTGTTATTTTTACGATAGAGTACGATATTAACTCAACCATCTGACAGAGCATCATGGTTATTATGTAGGAAAATATCATGACCGATCTCTCTGCTCCCTCCCCCCGTTTATCAGTTGGCCCAACCACTACGGAGAAAGAAACGGTGACCAACGTGGTTCATGTAGCTCAGCAAAACAGCGGAGACGCTGGGGCTGTGGGAGATACTTCACCTAACCACAGCGGTCTACAGGAAAACACGGTTGCTTTTTTTTTAAAAAAAATTTTTGACTTGCTAACCACCAGTGTAGACGCTATGTTTATCACTGCCCTTGCTAAAGTACTTCCTAGACATACAGATCTTATCTATATCATGCTAATTCCTTTTTTGTGCTATCATTGTCTCAGCTCGTCCCTATGATTGCCTCTCCTATCAACAACATTGTCACAAGTATAGAGGCCCTCAGTCGACGTGGATAAAGCTAATCAGGTATGCTCAGTATAAATCAAAACATTAGCAGACCAAATCCACATCAATCACACATATATCTCATAGTTTCACCTGCTAAATATGCTTCCATACATACAACTATTATGTTTATCATGCTAATCATATACTCGGTTATAATGTTTCAGGGCGCCAATGTCCTTTATCTTCCTAATAAGAACAACGAGACCAACCTGGAGGAGCTAACTAATGTTAATAAACAAGATCATGTACGGTAAATATAAAACATAGTACGTGTAGAGTTGATAACCATAGTTGAATCATATCTAACATCGCACCATGCTTCCCAATGTAGGAATCGCTTCCAACTGGCCTGTCCTTTCCGGACCCTACATTCTCTATTGGACTCACTCAGCTGGACAAGGAAAATGCTGAGACAGTTGACCATTCAGCGCATCAAAACAATGAGGAGCCATTACCTCTAGCTCACGTCGAAAATGAAGCTCCGTTACTAAACCGGAAAAGCAAGCGGGCTAAGGTTGTCCCTAGAAACCTTGTTGGCGATTACCAGTGCGACAAACGGATCCTTAATCGAGCTTGGGAATCTTTCGTTAACGGGATCTGCATCCCAAACATTGATTTTCCCGCCAAATTTTCACTGCTGTTGGACATTCTCCGTGGATCATCATCGTAAGTTTTAAGCGGTTCACATGCTAACCCTAAGCTTTAGCTCTTTCTAAACTATGTAATAATAAGTAGACTTATTTTCATATTGTTTAAATATCCTCGCAGCAGTGTTATTGATTTTGGTGGTCTTACCGTCGAACCAAGTGAGTTCCTTGGAATTATTGATAGGTCGTCTCATTTATCTGCTAAGGTATATATTTTCAGACCCTTTGAAGTTGTAGCATACTAGAGCCGTCTGTAACCGTATATTGCCTGTTTTATTGTTTTACTGGTCACAGATGCTGGACGTGCTTATTTTTCACACCCGATCCTTGTTCCTATCTAATTCAGACCACATGCAGACGAAGAATGCTGTTTTTCTGGACACCAAGTTTGTGTCCCTCCTCTCTAAGTCATTTGCCAAGTTCTCAAAGGCGTCTAGGAAAGTCAGTGTCCGTTTTCCCGCTGCTTTGTGCTCTTTTGTTGCTGCAGACCTTCCAATTGCAGAAGCTACTCGATTCTACTTCCCCTTCAATTTTGACAAACAGCATTGGGTGGGAGTGTGTGTCGATGTATCCCTAGGCAACGTGATTGTTCTCGACTGCAATACGTCTATGAAGACTGACGCAATGGTGGCAACAGACTTGCGCCCCATTTCGCAAATGTTCCCTTACATTCTCTGACAAGCCGGAAAACAGTTAAACGCAAAGGAGTTGAAGCCTCTTACGTTTGATAGGCCACGAGCTGTTCCTCAAAACAACAATTTGTGTGAGTCTGGTATTACCTCTGCACTGCTTATCCAGGCTCATTCGGTTGGTGGCGTTGATGTATGCAAATGTATCACCCCTGAAGTTCTTGAGACGGAGGTTCAGCGGCTTGCGGTTATGATGTACGAGGAAAACGTAGCAGTTCTCTGAAGTTGATGTACGAGGAAAACATAGCAGTTATCTTATCTCTAATTTGTGTTTGCATTCTGTCACTAGTTTCTATTTCTGTTTGGGTTCGGTAGTGTATTCCGTCACCCCAGTACTTCTAATGTTGTCTTGTCGTTATGCTTCTTGTTGGATGTAAGGTTTGCTAAGTGAAACACTATGTTGCCATATGATAGCAACCAATTAACAACCATAATATTTTTATTTTCTCGTAGCAAGCTAAAACAGTTTATATAAGTTCCTGTTACATTTGTTTTTCCTAAGCAATACTAGGTGAGTTATCAACCACCATTCACTAACCACTTCTCCTATTAGCATTCAACCAACTAACTGATACGTATAGGCCCATATAACTGATACATATCGGCTCATATACTAATGACATGCATTATCTTAAGCAGATTATCAAAACGTCACCGTTCTAGTTTCTATACCTACTATTACCCGGATTCCTTTTCTTTTCTAGTCTCATTTCTCTTCTCATCCTTCTATTTACCCTAGTAGCCGCCGCTAACATATACGAGTATAATCAATGTCGAACCCATCCACCGGTTGTTCGTCGTCGCATCCAGGTATTGAATACGCTAGTCGTAGTACTATGCGGTCATATTGTTTCTGATTTGTCTCATATGATCTAGTAGCGTCCAGTAGTTGTCGTCCTCGCAGACCAGATAGAGGCAGGGGATCCCAAGATATTGTCGTTGCGGGGAGGCTGTCGCCATCAGAACTTCCGGCACCGCTAAAAACCCTGGGAGGCTTTTCTACCGTTGCCCCCTCGGTACCGACGAGGTACTATTTCTTCTTTTTCCCATGGCCTGTTGAGTTAATCTACAGAATCTGCACTTATATTTGATCCTCTTTTAGGACAAATATCATCTTTTTACATGGACTGACGTATGTATAGTGGAAGAAGTCGAGGATATGAAGGTGGCGGTGAATGACTTGAAAGAGGGACTAAACGACATCACAGATCAGGTTGGCAGCTTGGTGAAGAAAATGGAACAGACTCAACACACGATTGACATGTATGCCAACGTTAGCTCTAACGGATGTTGTTGTATATTGTAGCCTGAAGTGGCTGCCGTATTGCAAAGCGTGAAATGTTTGATAAGCTAGTTGGTGTGTTATCTTTAATCTTCTCTAATTTTCTGGTTTTCACACCAAACAACTCTTGTAGCTCAATTTCAGATATCTATGTTTTACATTACTGTACTGTAATATGCTGCACTATTGTTGAATCTTTAATCTTCTCTTGTTAACTCATAGCCCTAATCAATACCCAACCAAATTCAGAAGACAGGATCGAGTCATAAACTTATCAAGTATGTGTTACTTATTAGCATGCTTCTGGCATAGTGTTTTCATGCTACCAATTGATAATAAATGGAATTAGTGGTACTCATAAAACAATCATGTGAGTCCCTTTCAATTGATCTGGCTACAGATATATATTTGAAGATGTATCACACGAATTAGCAGGATACATTCATTCCAAACAAATATATGTCACACACACAGCGATAATCTCACCCCAACCAAATTCAGAAGACAGGATCGAGTCCTAATTTTATCAAGTATGTGTCACAGATTAGCATGATACAGATATAGTGTTTCATGATACCAATTGATAATAAGAGTTACGATGGTGTTTCCGTTATTAGCAATGACAAAACATATTTTATAAGCAATGGTTCACACTTTACCACGTTACTTATCAGCAAATGCATTCAAAAGGTGTTTAAGCAGAGTTAGACATGTATTTTTCCATTCTAGTTCGTTGATACATCCATGTACCCACCATATTTCAGACATAGACCGAACACAATAAACGAAGGGAGTTTTTATTTATAATTACAATGCGGTACATCATAATTCCTACTAGCCATCATAATGTGATTTCTTAACACTACTCATAAATATTTATAATCCATGAGCTAAACCACAAAATGATCCCACCTCTGTCCGAACAACCATCCTCTTCGCATCAAACTCCCATCCAACTTATGCTTACTACTTATATTGCTTTCTTGCACGTTGCCTTGTTGTGGCCCAACCCCTTACAACGGCTGCACACGCTTCTCCTTCGAATCCGCTTCATCTGGGAACCGTTCAACAGTAAAAAACATCATCATACATTTTTTAATTACTAGATTATATGAACTGAAAACCTAAAAACATCAGTCAGCGATACTCACGAGCTTTTCACCCCTTGAGAAGAACCTCTGCTTCTTCGGCCTACCAGGTGGCCTTCTCTTTGTGGGAGGATACAAAGTCATCCCACCCAAACTACTAGCCAACTCCGCCACATCAATATTGTCCGGCACTGGGAGCACACTCCCTGCATATGCGGATCTCAGCTCTCCGACAGTATATGCAGTCAACACCAAGGACTCGACGCTAACTTTACCCTTTATTGCCGCAGAAACAGCATGAGAACATGGGATAGCTAGCATCTGGAACTTGTAGCAGCTACAAAATTTCTTAGCAAGATCAACATGAAAACTCACACCGTTCTTGTTGAGCACTTCATACTCATCCTCTGCAATCATAGTAACTTGGTAGCCCCCACCAATTTCGAAATTTCTAGTCAGTATATTTGCAACCTTTGGTGTCATCGACCCTCTATTCCTGTTTGCTGCGTCCCGTCGTGTTGCAAACCATTCCGTCAACTTGGTGCGGATGAAGTCAATCAATGGTATCACTGGCAATTCTCGAGCTTCTCGCAAGACTGCATTCCAAGACTCTGCCAAGTTGCTGGTCATGATATTGTAACGGTTTCCAGGGAAATGTACTCTTGACCAATGCTCAAGTCCGATGTCAAGAAGATACTCTGCGCACCCTGCATCCATGCTCTTGATCTCGCTGAAAATGCTATAGAAATCTTGCAGCCTGAAAGTTCTCGCTGCCTTCGCCACAAGATACTCCAAGTGTTTGGCCCTAAAATTTGACCTAATATTCCTCTTCAAATGCACCACACAAATGCAATGCCCTGTAGTCGGATAAACCTGTTTTCAGAGGTCAAGGTTTATTAAGTCAGTGGTGAACCAATCATATGACTAATCATTAATAATATAGTTTTAACATGCAAATATTTTCTAATAACCTCTAAAAAAAATGTTACCTTGCTAATTCCTTTAGATATCGATGCGTGCCTATCGGAGACAAACACCAATCCCTCGCCTCCCCTAACAAAAGTTGTCATTTGCTGAAAAAACCACTCCCAAGATGCGTCATTCTCACTGTCAACGATTGCAAACGCTAGCGGAAATATCTGGTAGTTGCCATCCTGTGCAGACGCCGTAAGCAAGCAGCCAGCGTATTTCCCCTTCAAATGTGTACCATCGACGACAACAACCTTCCTCATGTACTCATAACCTATAATTGAAGCACTGAATGCAACAAACATGTACTTGAAACGTTTCCCTCCTCCGTCGATGTCGTCTGTAAAAAGGCTTGTGACGGTTCCTGGATTCGCAACAACCAGACGTCTTAGATACTCCGGGAGCTGATGGTAAGAAGAAGCTGTGGTGCCCTTGATCTTGTCAATGGCAACATCCCTTGAACGCCAGGCCTTCCAGTACGATATGTTTACATCATGATCACCCCGCATCATCTGTCTTATTTCTCGTGGTCTTGGTCCGGTGCAAGCGCCGCCAAACTTTTTTCTCAGAAGCTCACCGATAACGGTTGATGTTGCTTGTATTTCATAGCCACCTCTCTCGTCCACAGAACAAGAATGATTGGAGACGACCTTCATTATCTCGAAAAGATCCGCATCCTTCAGCTTTACTGCATACACTCTCCAAGGGCAACTCTCACCGCAGCACTCAAGAACCATCAACCCTGGTTCCGATTTTCTACTTTTGAAACGAAACTTTTTATTTATCGCGTGAACTGCCATATACTGTCTGAAAGAGTCCCGGTTCGTGAATACCATGCCGGTTGATACCTCGCCATCGTACTCCCCAATTTCTCCTGCCAAAAAACATATGTTAGACTCTTTGTCTGGTGTTAAATCAATCCTTTAGCTTTCACTTTGGTAAATACATAGCTAGAATAAATTGTTCAAAGAATACCATAAATGAACTATCGTTAGTCTTATTATTGCCGGATGTATGCTAATATCTTAAGACAAGTCCGAGTAAACATTAACCGTAACTCCAATGTACGAACAACTAAGCATTATCAAACTGAAGTTGGATAAAACACTATATTTCATCCAAACCGACTTCATTTATTACATTAGCTAAACAACAAGTTGGCTGGCTACACGTGTTTGAAAATAGATATCACCGACTGAGAGAAATGATACACAACACTTCAACATGACAAAATACATTTTAGACGATGATAATCAGAATATTAGAAAACCAACACAATCGCTAATAC
The DNA here is from genome assembly GCA_014822095.1 of Diplotaxis tenuifolia. Taxonomy (NCBI): domain Eukaryota; kingdom Viridiplantae; phylum Streptophyta; class Magnoliopsida; order Brassicales; family Brassicaceae; genus Diplotaxis; species Diplotaxis tenuifolia. The sequence goes on from JABAYD010031015.1 coordinate 15,556, forward strand.
AAACCAAGCTATTTCAAACATGCCAAAATACAATTAACCATTATCAAACTTAGTTATATAAAACATATTATTTTCATTATAACCGACTTGATTTGATACATTAGTTAAACTACAAATTAGCCGTCTACATTTTTCAAAACAAAAACCCCGATTGAGAAAATGTTACACAACACTTAAACATGCCAAAATACAACTACCCGATGATACTCAATACATTAGCAAACCAACACAAAGGCTAATAAACCCATCCGGAAAAACAATACCCAAATTATGTTTTTGATTCAGGTTATTAATATTCAAAACCCACCTTCCGTGCTACTCCCTTCGCTAGACGTATCCGTTGGCTTTTTCTTGGGATTGCTTGATCCTTCCCCCCTGGTTGCACAGACCATGGCCAACTTCATCATAGAATCCGCAGTCTTAGCTTGGATTGCACTGATCTTGTCTTGTTTACCAGTTTCCAACACCAATCCTTGAGCATCCTCAATCTCTGTATTTGTCATGTAATAGGTTTGTTAGTTCGTTAGCAGTTTAAGACAAAATTGACATATACATTTCTAATAAAATTCACATACCATGACTTGTGGGCTGGGTCAAGGGCCCAATCTCTTCATTGGACGAGTCCGTGTAAGATCCTTCGTTGTCATTAAGACCTACTATCGATGGCCTTACGACGTCTTCTCTCTCTATGCGAGCGGGTCCAGTTGTGTTCCCGACAACTAGCCCATCCTCACAATTCCTTCCATCATTACCATCATCTTCATGAACTTGGATCCATTCGTTCGCCATAGAAGTCCAAAACATTGCACCAGTGTCAACTCCATCTCCAACTATTTGTTGTGTCGGGCTCTTTTCCTGATCTTCCATTCTAGCCAAGTCCATACCAACATCCCATAATATTGGCGGCACATTTGATTCACCAACTGTTCCACCAACCGGAGAAATTGCCTCGCTACGAAGCTCCGGTAATCCTTCAACCAGAAAATGCATTTTGGTCAACTAAATCAAATTACGGTGTAAACATAATTCTTTACATGCAAACCAAACAATTTACATGCTAGAGAATGTACATTGTTCAATAAAAACAAATTACCGGATAAACATATTCTTTACCTCATAATAAACACATTTACATGCTAAATGTTATACAATGCTAATAACACTTACCCAGTGTTGCATTTACTTGCGCTTCTTCCTCCATTACAGCTTGCTGTCCCACTACTTGTTCTCCCACTGGCGTCATGTCCATACCAACATCCAACAAAACTGGTTGAGAACCCACTTCAGCAACACATCCACCCACTGCGGTACCAACACCCGTGACTCCATCAGCCAAACAGTTACTCACTGCCAATTAAACTCATATCAGCGTCTCAATTGAAGTCTAACTATGTCGTAGCAGTTATTATCTTGCTAACTAAGGCACAAAGAGCCAACCCTTACCGCGTATCGCATTTACTTGTCCTGTTTCACACATTTCAGTATCATCATCTCCTAGGTCAATGATCTCTCTCACTGGTCTCACCGCGACTTGTTGGCTAGCAACGTAGGTGTCTGCGAATGTCATCTCCAACGAAACTCGGTGGAAGAGCCGCAAGCTATCCTGGGGAAATAGAGCATTCATGACCATCTCGGTCTGCTCTTGGCGATTACCATAGACCAAACCTGTTCCATGCAAACAAAAACAACTATTACGCATCAATTTATGTTTACAAGCTAACTGATATTTTTAGCTTAGGGTTTATAAACATACTCTCGTAAGAGGCCCTGGAGTGTTCGTCGGCCGTGTGATCAAAGACGTACATTATATTTCCGATGGCAAAATATGTACGTGTCTGAAACTCGTACTCAGCCACGTCTTTTGGTCCCATGGTGACGAGCATCGGAAGCTCATTCACCCATTGCATCCCATGGAGAAACCATGACAAAACAGCTGTGCTCGCGATCGTTGTCGGCAGTGTCCGGTTACCTCTTGGGCCGAGCATCATATTTGGGAGCCGGTGAGAAATCACAAGGGGGGTGTACTGACTTAGACCGTAGCGCTGTCTTATGAGCTGTTCAAACGTATCGTAGCTCACAGTCTCATACACGACCTCCCTATACCCTATGTCTCCTGGAAGGGTCATGAATTCCCACTCTTCGTCTCTGCTCTTATTCCACCGTCCTCGCCAAAATCTCACACATCGTACCATCTGCGAGTTCAAACCCAAAATCCAATTAGAACGATAAAATCACATGCACTGATATTCTACCAAGAAATATTAGCAATCTACAGAAAATCGTTTGCATGCATTAGAAGTAATCTACGGAAAATTAGCAATCTACGGAAAATTGTTTGCATACCGTGATGATTATTGATTTAATAGAAGTAACTGACAAATGCAGCATCAAATTAAATGCAACTGTAACTTAATGTTCTTGCGGAGATGAAACATAATTAATACGCTAAAGACAATCCCAAACAAACGGAAACAAATTTATTGCAGGTGGAAGAACAAATTAATTGTAGGTGATCGGAAGATTCTAACGACAGAGAAAAGAACAAATTTATTGATGTCAGAAATAATCATCTTATTTTACTCTGATGAACTGTGAGTTCAATGGCATCGCTGATGTCTCTTTTATACACAAACCTCGGCTTCATCTTTTTGAAATCTCCCCCTCATAAATCTAACTTTTCGCATGCAGCTCAATATCTTTTCGGTTGATCTTCCTCGCCATGCAGCCGCTGTGTCAGATCTCCCCTTGCTTTTATTGGGTCGTGATGTTCAAACACACACGTAAAAGATTTGTGAAAAGGCAATGATTACAAACCGCCCAATTAATGTTAAAACTCGCTCTAGCTGAAAACCTAAATACGGCCTACTCTAAAACGAGTAAACAAAACGTCATGAGGCTAGTATGGTAATTGCGTCGTCTCGTGGCATGAATCTAATCCCCACACATTTTTATTTAGGGCATTCAGCTAATTATACACTTCTTATACGATATACACCAAATTCACCCTATATTTTTTGCAGTTGATCAATAATATTTAGGATATATTCTTCGCTGATCATACCACACCAAAACTAATTAATAGAATGATATTAACAAAGTAGTTAAAACCAATTTTCAGCCTATGAATTATGTAGATAATTTATATCTTAATTATTTAAGAAAACATTTGTAATGAATAGTTACCTTTTACATGGACGTGTCTTTTTACCACTAGATTATCTTTTTGTTTTACTACAAAAAAAACTGCTATTAAAAAAAGTCTGAAACGAGATATATAAAATGGATATCAATCCATGTGTATTTTCCCTCAAGTATCTAATCTATTAAAACAGAACTACAAAAATAATCGTCTTTCGTTGTTCACATGGATACGGAGTTACCGATTTGGTTCGCAGTGTCTAGATGAGTCTATATGTCGATGTAAAAAAAAAAAGAACTACAAAAATAATTTAACCCTGACTTTTCCCTAAGATTCACAATCTATTGCCATTACCTTTAACACTGTCATTTTATAACTTCGCGAAACCAACCTCATTAAATTTCAAAACTTAACCTTAAATCATGGGTTTACATCTCATCGGCTTATGGAAAAGATAATTTTAGTCTTCGATTTGCTTTTGGATTCAAAGAATATTGGGAGAATGTCTTGAAATCTGCAAAAAACTTTTTATGGGTTTTAAGAAAAAAAAACGATTTGTAGAAAGCTACTGTAAGGATTTTTTTTTTTTATGTTTAGCTTTAAATTCTGTTCTAAAACTCAGTTGACTCGGCCACCTAGCCGGACACCCTCTAAGGCTGACCGCCATGTGAGATCGACCATAAAATTGGGGTCTTTAAATAATCTTGCTTTTTGTTCAAATTTGTGTTAAAATCAGTGTAGTTTGGTCATATTTATATAGATTAGATGTACAGGATATAATTACCCAAGAAAATGACGAGAAAAGAAATATAGAAGTGGCCGTTTTTTTGCAAAGGAAGGGATGATGAGGTTAATGACCCGTTTGTCCTTCGTTAATAAAAAACATAATAAAAACTTGAGCCAACATGCTTCTTCGTACATTTAATGTCAATAACACTTTATATACATATACACATGCAGAAAATGCTGAAATTTTTTGTTATTCTTTTTATTTTATTTTTTTTGGAAACGCTTTTAGAATTTTTTATTTGGGACCCTTTTTTATTGGGAAAATTGTTTTCTAGACTAATTTCTATTCTGTAATATTTTTACCTTTAATGCTCTTTAGTATTTCCAAAAATAAATTAAATAAATAATTTTCAAGCAAAAAAAAAAAATTAGAAAATAGAGGAATTCCTAGGATAGATCTAAAAAGTTTTTTTTATCGCAAATATAAACCTTAAAAATAAAAAGGACCAAAATAGACTTAAATATTTTATAAAAAAATAAGTAAATATATACTTTTACTCTTTAAATTAACTAATTCTATACATTATTATTTAGAGTTGAGGAATGAATTTTTGGGGAAAAGATTTCAATTTTTTTTAAAAAATAACGTAAAATTTAAAAAATAAAAAAATACTATTTTGGTCATTTTTAGTTTTTTTTTTTTTGACAACAAAAAACAGACTCATATTGACTCTGCGAACCAAACCGGTAGCTCTGTGTCCATGTGAACCACGAAAGACGTTTGTTTCCTTGCACTGCGTGCTAGACTATCCGCCTTTTGATTATGTGTTCTTGATACATGCACA
>JABAYD010031021.1:0-29798 GCA_014822095.1 Diplotaxis tenuifolia
TTTTTTAAAAGATATCAAATTTGAAATAACACATTATTATTGGACGGTGAATAACTCTTTTTTATTTAGGTCAAACCAAGCAAGGTTACGGTAAGATCAAAATATGTCAATTATTCCAATTACTATAGTTGACAATGACCTGGCTGATAACGAACTTGGCATGCATGACAAATGAGGTTGACCAATACATAAATATCATTGTACCTTTTTACAGCCTTGAATAGTCATAAGTAAACACAAAATAAGTCTTTATTTTTTAAAACATAAAAAAATAATTAAGTAGGTTCTTTCCAATTTATATACGTAGGAAATAACTTTAACCAATCACCACCGTAGTTATCTTTAGAATGCAAATAAGGAGGATATATATAAATAAAATTAAAATGTCCACGAGAGCCACGGAAATATTTTCTCGCTGTGATATTACTGTCATAATTTTCTTTTTGTGTTGCTCTCACATGGTTTGTTTCGGACAGACGAAAAAGGCTTGAAAAGTGCAGGTAGGTAAAAAAATCCCGATGGCAAAAAAATCACAACGAAGATCTTACAGCCCTTAATTAGTTTGTCACACTAGTTTAACGGCCGCGCTCGATGTAAGCCTCTCTGGCTTGATTTTGGCTGGCCTTATCTCTATATTACTCCATACACATTAATGAAAACATGGGAGAAGGTAACAACATTTACTTTATACGGGGTGAAGCCGATAGTGCAAAAGGAGAGAGTACATGGTATCATATGGAGGTTAGAATCATTGGTACTATACTCGAACAATATGAGTCCATTGGTGACAAAATCGCATTTATGAAAACAATTTTGTCTTAGTTCAAACACCCATTTCCGTGAATATAAGGATTGGTTACATATTATATCACAGAAAACTAAACCTTATTATAAGCTTTTACTATTATATATATATATTACGTTATTAATAACGACCACATTATTCGCTACTCACGTTGGTTATTAGCCTACCATTTATTACACGATGTATGCATACGTAGAAAGGGATCAAGTTGGGATCACTTTACAGAGCCATACGTAATGGAAATACAACTGAAGCCAGCTCATTGTAACCACTGCTTTTATTTCATATCATTAAATTTATTTATCCAGCTTATAAATCAAAAAGGAAAATAACTAGTACTAATATAAAAATTAACATAACTAAACAAAACAAAAAAAAAAAGATGCGAAAAGAAGGGGGTGAGTTTGGTATTTCAGACAAAAAAAACAAACTGCCAGTAAGATTGTCCATTCTCCTATTAATGTTTTGTTATACTTATACAAAACATCTCCATAAATAAAATGTGATTGCTTCCTCCAAAAATTTTACACAGTTTTTTCCTTTTAATGGTTGTAAGTTTATATATATAAACGCAAATTCATGATACAGATGGCAAAATTTTGATCTCACAATTACAACGTAATTTTTTTGTTTATTATAACGTAAAATTTGAGAAATTTTTTTTTTAACTGTATTTGTCTAAGAGGCCTTTTAACTAAACTTTCTGATAATTACGTGAAAATATATGTAGCTATATGTATACAAATTATAATTTTTTAGCCTGTCAATAACTTAGAAATCATTATAGCTGTTGAAAGTTTTTTTTTTGTAGGCATATATAGTTGTTGAAAGTTCATGTGGTTACGTTGTATACGTATAGCCTAAAATGGACCAGTTAAACCCAGGCTTGATTGTTTTTGCATGTATGTTACCGATGAAGATATACGTACGTTTACGTTATTCAATCTGATTTATCTAATATGAATGAGTCTACAACGGAAAACACGTTGATCATTAGTGGCATGACATGCAGATACGTACCCTCAAGAAAAAGAAAAAAATCAGCGGTACTCGAGGAAACAACAAGATAATTACGTAAAAGTTGATACATTATTACTTATTAGGCACCGAAAATGTATCAATACCATTAAATAAGGTAGGTCATAAGCTAACTAAACCATGTCTCTACTTGCTTTTTCTCATAAATGCATTGATATCCGCCTAATAACCATATAGAACTCAGACATTTATCTAACTCCTCGTCTAATTTAATACCGTAACTCGATGTTACATCAAAACTTCCACATACAATATTAATCGCACCACACCGCTTTTCTACCTAAAATCGTCAATAAAATTGATAGAATGTAATGTTTCAACGTATATATGTTAATTGACAAAGATATATCATGATAAATACAGACGGTGAACAGTGACGTGTGAGTTATTTACAAACTAGTTGCATGATTAGATTGGATAGGTCAACATTATTGGAGGGTTCCGGGGTTCTTAACGAAATTAAGAACCCGACTCTTAACTTTTAACTAAAAATGTTAAGAACCAGCTTTTAAATATCTTATTTTAGAACCGGTTCTTAACGTTTTTAGTTAAAAATTAAGAGTCGATTTCTTAATTCCGTTAAGAACCCCGTCCTAAAAACCCTGCAATAATCATGCTCTTAGGGGTTAAAAAGGTAAATCCACAGTCAGTGTATTTTCGGTTTGATCCAGCGGCGGTGATAAGCTAATATGGGCCCACGTGGGCTCACACTACCCAAATATTATCCCTATCGTCTCTATCTGCAGCTGTTCTTGCTGATTACATTTGATTATTCTTTATAATAATTTGAATGAAAAGCATCTATTATGATGTCAATCATTTTAAACACTAATGTAATTATATTCTTAGGTTTCTCCACAGCTCACAATTTTCTACTATAGTTATTATTTCAAATGCAATCATCATCTTAATTATTTATTTATTATTTACGGTGAATATACCATATACTCTACGTAGAAACGATATATAATATATCTACAAAAATTTCAAAGTAAATCACAGGTAACAAGTGGCTAAGTGGGACAGTTAAAAGACCCTCCAATTATACATCCACGTTAAAACTCCTTTTAAATAAGTATTATATCTAAAAGTATATATGGATTGACGTAATGAAGGAGCAATTGTTTCTTGTAAGCATCGTTATTTTAGAGTTAAAAAGTCAGTTTTAACAGTTCATGAATTATTTATTTCAACTATTCAGTCTAATTAGAGTTTTGGTTTTTAACTAGTTTGGAACCAGAATCGATGGCAAGTTTCCGAAATATTTAACGCCGAAAAAGCTGATAAACCAATCATTAATCAGATGTTATACCTACTGAATAAAAAATATACATAAAACTTTAATTTATATAAAATTATTTTTTGGTACCAGAATTTTCTTATAAGCAATGAGAAGATTCCCAAATTTAAAAAGACAGAAGGAAAGCGAAAATAGTTCCACTTTTAAGTCCCACTCCTCTTTTTATGATATATAAAAAATAATTATGCAAAATATTTCACCTAAAAAAGTGTTATAAATAATATTTAGATAAATGGTCCATCCCACAAAATTAAATACCTCTCTAAGATAAAATCACAATAGACAAGAAAAGAGAAAAACAGAAAATTCAACCACAACGTTCGTCATCTCTTCAAACTCTGCTAAGTATGTCTGGAAACTCTTCAGGACTGTTAGATAGCTCCGGTGGAGGCCACGTGGGTGGTTCAGTGGAGGAGGAGAAATATATGAAGATGGAGGAAGCTGGCGAAGTAGGCGGCGCCGGAGGAGGAAACCGGTGGCCAAGACCGGAGACGTTAGCTCTCTTGAGAATACGTTCGGAGATGGATAAAGCCTTTCGTGACTCCACTCTCAAAGCTCCCTTATGGGAAGAAATCTCCAGGTTTTTGTTATAACAGAAGTTTTAAACATTTTCGGATATGTCAAAATTATCATATATATTTTCGATGATTTCATTTGAATATTTCTACATAGCTAATTATATGTTTCTATATGTATATACAAGTATAATTATCTACATTTAAATATGTAGTAAACTATATATATAAATATATTTATGATACATGCATATATATATAAGCCGAAGTTTTATGATCATGTATATACGTTTGCCACATTTTTTTTGGGATATGTATATATTATATATGTTTGGTAATTTCATTTGAATGTTCTTATACGTCTAATTATTTGTTTATGTATCTTAAAGGCTACTTACAAGTTTACATTTAACTATGTAATAAACTAGTAAATATTTGGTTGTCGCTTACGGTGTTTGTTGTTTTATAAATAATTAGGAAAATGATGGAGCTTGGTTACAATAGAAGAGCAAAGAAATGTAAAGAAAAGTTCGAGAACGTGTACAAATACCACAAACGTACCAAAGAAGGTCGTACCGGAAAAAAATCCGAAGGCAAAACATACCGGTTACAAGCTTTGGAGGCTCTCAATTCCTATCCACCTGAACCCGAGTCACAACCCGCAAAATCTTCTTTGAAACATCATCATCATCAGGTTAGTGTGAAACCCATATCCACAAACCCTACCTTCCTGGCCAAGCAACCGTCTCCTACAACACCTTTCCCTATTTATAGCAACACACATAATACTAGTTTTAGACCAACTTCGAATGACTTGTTAAACATAAATCTTTTCTCGAGCTCAACTTCTTCATCTACTGCACCCGACGAGGAAGAAGATCATCATCATGACAAGAGATCGAGAAAGAAGAGGAATATTGGAAAGGATTGTTTAAAAAGTTAACTAAAGAGTTGATGGAGAAACAAGAGAAGATGCAAAAGAGGTTCTTGGAAACATTGGAGAATCGAGAAAGAGAGAGAATCTCAAGAGAAGAAGCTTGGAGGGTACCCGAGGTAGCGAGAATCAATAGCGAACACGAAACACTAGTCTATGAGAGGTCTAATGCTGTGGCTAAAGACGCTGCCATCATATCCTTCTTACACAAAATCTCTGGAGGACAACAACAACAACAACCACATCATCAGAAACATAAAGTACCACAAAGGAAACAATATTATAGTGAACATTCAATAACATTTGAGAGTAAAGAGCCAAGGCCGGTTCTATTCGATGGCAACCATCCTAGTTCTTCAAGATGGCCTAAGACCGAGGTCGAGGCCTTAATACGGATAAGAAAAAATCTTGAAGCTAACTATCAAGAAAATAGTACTAAGGGGCCATTATGGGAAGAGATCTCTGGAGGGATGAGAAGATTGGGATACAATAGAAGCGCGAAACGATGCAAAGAGAAGTGGGAAAACATTAACAAGTATTTCAAGAAAGTCAAAGAGAGCAACAAGAAACGACCTCTTGATTCTAAGACTTGCCCTTATTTTCACCAGCTCGAAGCTTTGTACAATGAGAGGAACAAAAGTGAAGCATTGCCAATATTGCCCCTAGTGGTAACTCCGCAGAGACAGTTGCTTCTCCCACAAGAAACACAGATTGAGTTTAAGACTGGTCAGGGAGACAAAGTTGGTAATAAGGAAGGAGAAGAACGAGAGAGTGAAGAAGTTGATTACGAAGATGAGGATGAAGAAGGAGACAATGAAACAGGTGAGTTCGAGATTGTTTTGAACAAAACATCTTCAACTATGGACATTAACGATAACATTTTCACCTAAATGTTTTTTTTTATAATTTTTTTATAATCCTCTATAGTCTATAGACACCTTTCTGTCAAACTTCCCAATGGGATCAAAAATAACATATACAGCAAATCTAAGTAATTAAATGGATTGATTTTTTTTTAGTTATAGTGTTCCTGTTTTTGGTATTTAATAAAATAATAATAAAAATTGTAGGAATATATTGGCATGCGTATCTAATTAGAGAACCACAATGTTAAATGGTATCAACTGATTAAAATTTGGCTCAATTGGTGAGGAGAAGCGAAGGTGAATCAAGCATCCATCTATATCCATGGGTACCGTACCGACACACCTACTAAAAATTTGGACCTACGAATTAAAACTGGGTCGTCGCTTTCATCATTTTTCTTTCCTTTGAATATTATTGCAAATCGTGGAATGTTATTTCTCATTCCCATTATAAATTTTGAATATATAAATTTACCTTGCATCATCTAATCATAAGTACCGTCCGTGTGGTGGATGACACTGGTGCGTTTCTTTCTGTAATTTGTGCCTACATAACCACGAGGTGGACCCAACAAGCACATACCATATTCGAATTTGTACAGTAATATTTTTCTTTTAATGAAAATTCTACATTATCTTTGTAACATTCCACAAGACATGTGAATTTAGTTAATAAGATTTTCCATTCAAATGACCATTTAAAAAAAAAAAACAGAAATGATCATTTTTTTTAAAAAAAAAACAGAAAGGAAATGAGGAACAAAGATATTACATAAAATAATAGACATGAATTTTTTTTGAATAAATCTAAAATTTATTCGTCGGCAAAAACTTTTTTTACAATGAATGTCTCTAGAAAATTTAGAATACAGCTGGGATCGTTACAAAATTGATCTAACTCGAAAAAGACGTAAATACTTAGAGGAAAACTGAATCATCGAGTTTCCAGACCACAGTCCCATCATCATAGTTATGACTAATGAAGTTAAATAAGGTGCATAAGTTGTTTAAGAAGATGTTAACCAGATATATTTATTCAATGATTAATAAGTTTTCTATATTTTAGAAGCAATGATCGATAATATACTGTAGTACATCCGTTAAAATTAAAAGGGTTTGAGTATTAGATAACATCTATGTATTTTAATATTATGTGATCCAACCACAGTTATACCCATATATAAATGTTTACAGAACAACTAACTTATAATAATTATAATATTTCACTTTCATTTATATATACTTTCTAAATAACTTTCTAGTTTATATTTATGAAAAAATTATTATTATTATTTGAATTAGACATATTATTTAAAAAATTTAATCAATTTGATTATTCATTTTAATATATTGGATGTAAAAATATAATTTGAGTTGAACAATATGTTTGGGTTCGAATTAGACTAAAATTGAAATACTTTTATTATTATATTATATTTAATTTAGTTTTTATCTTAGATTTCTAGCTAGACACTCCCTATATATTTGAAATTTTGGCCTTTTATTTTTTACCCATGTTAAAAAAATAAAACGTACTTTTAAGTTTAGAATAAAAATAATCAATTAAAAATTTTAAGAAATACATACAATGAAAATAAGTTAAAAATGTAAACTCATTTAGTTACATATGTAATTAGTCTTTTGTAAAATTAATATTGTGTCACAGAAAATAAATTGATTTTTAAATTATTATTTAACTCAATTTTTCAATTTATTTTTTATTTTGCGCGTATCAAAATTTGATGATTAATGATATTACAAAGGTTTAAAAGGTATATAATTGAAAATAGTGATAGTGTTTTTTTTTGCAACTTCAGAAAATTATAGGTTTAAAGATGTTTCATGACAAAAGTCATTTGGTTCTCATTCTGATCAGCGCCATAAGAAATCATGTGCTCAATATTTCTTCAGAAATTTTCTTTATCTTCTCCCATTAAATGTTTGACCTTTTCTGTGTCAAGACAAAAGTAAAAGCCTTGGTATTATGTTAAGCACAAACTCTTTTTCAAAATTCTATTTATAGCAGAAAAATATCACTGTTTGACACTTCTTTTATGTTGATTAAAGGAATTTTCCAATAATGTCTTTTTTTAAAGGATTTTCCAATAATGTCTTTAATTGAAATTGGGGTTACGAGATACAGTAAAACCTCTATAGATTAATACTTGATAAATTAATAATCTCTATAAATTAATAAATTTCATCGGTCCCAACTTGAGCCGGTGTAAAATATAACATAAATCGATAAGATAATAAATAATAAATTTTTGAAAAATCTTATGTAAATACATGGTCTCAATCTAAACATAAATTAATAATTAATATATAAACTTTATATAAATATAATCAATATATTTCATATAGTTGATTTTTTTTATTTGCAGTGAAGTTTATCTTTATTTATCTTAATATTTATAAGCAGTTTGATTATTATCATTTACACTTAAAACGTATTTATATTTACGGTATGTGCTAAATAAGCAAATAAAAACAATATCAATTTAGTATCAATAAAATTTAATCAATATATATATCGTAAAATTAATTATTCTTTATATTTATATATAAAAATATATTTTTAAAGTAAATAAATCTAAAAAACAATTTCTGTAAATTAATATCTCTATAAATTAATAAAATTTTAAAATCTCAACATTATTAATTTGTAGAAGTTTTACTGTATTCAATAACTCATCATTTTAAAGGATTCGAAGAAATTTATGCTCGATATACGTCTACTCTCCATCTCATTCCCCACACTCCCACAGTTTATTTTTAAATTCCGCTTTTTATGTACGAATATGCATATTCAGTATTTGGGTCGTCATCATTGTTTTAGCCCCTGGGAAAAGAGATATGGAAATAGAAAATAGAAAATATGTATGCAAAAGAAAAAGAAGAAATTTTTTAACATTTATGGAAAAGAAAAAGAAGAAGATTCCGTTCGTAATAAGTATCCACCACTCTTTCTCATAAATTATTTTCCCTTTTACATGCCCACTTCGGAATTCTCATGTTTCAGTTCTTTTAATTTCGAGTTGTCACAATTGTTTAATTTTCTGCTAACCTAACACAAATATATAACTAGACCTTAACTCATAACCAAAAGTTCGTAATTGATACGGTGACATGAAACAGAAAATTAATACGGTGGAAAGTGATGTCCACTTGTTGATAGCTTTTCATGGAGGTACTTACTCGGTGCCACAAATTGTTCGAATCCATGACATACCATCTAACATCATGTTCATTACAATTTTTCTTGTTTATTCTTGAAATAATAATGACTCAGACTCAGAGCGAATAATCTACAAGTTTACCCTCGCAATTGATAAGAAGTACCAACAAGTAGGTGGCTTGGTAAGAACTAGAAACTAACCGATCCAAAATATCCTTATATACTTTTTTTCTTTATATACTTTCAAATAACATCAAATAAATACAGAGAGAAATTTATGGACGTACAGATATTTCATTCATCAGCTTTCTACATCCGTGGACTGGCAATTTTAATTTTCCATACTACTAATAATATAAGGACATTTATGTTTTCAACAGGTCCTTTTCGTGTACCTTTAAGTCTTCTTATTACCTAATTAAATCATTTTCAACTCTCAATTTTCAATTTGTTTAATACTCCATCCATCCGTTCCGGTTTATATATCTTACTAATTGTTCTTTGAGAAAGTGAACCTGAACTTTATTGTCTGCTGAAAATTTCTTTTTTAAGTTATCCCATAACTTATGAGAATCTGAGATGAAAGTAATAGTAGAACGAACTCGAGGCTCAATGGAAGAACGTATCCATCCAACGATCATAGAATTCACAGAAGACCACAACTCGAAGTTAGAATCAGTTATCGACGGCTTCCAAATTGAGCCATCAATAAACCCTAGCTTTCTCTTGGCCCTCAAGGCGTTAACCAATTCCGTTGACTATTCATTGTAGTTATCACCCGTGAACTTCACTGAGGTAATAAGTGCTCCAGGATTATCAGAAGCATGTAACGAATAAGGGGTAAGCGGATTCTTACTGACTTGCTCAACCTGAGCATCGATGTTTTTACTTGCATCTGTTTCACTGTCGTTAGCCATCAACTTGATTTTAGCTACGAACTTTTAAAACTAATGAAAAAAAATCAGGTTTCAGAATATGCTCTGATACCATGTAAAGATGAGAATTGATATAAAACTGTAACTTGATTCTTTCTCTGAGCAATTGCTCTGTTTATATACAAGCGTGAAAGGTATAAACCCTAACGTGATAAGGACTCTACTTGTGTTTATCTAAAATAGAAATATTAGGATAAATATGTAAACTATACACGAGTATATCCTATTCCCTAATAATATTGTTAAGAGGAAAATTTTCGTTTTAAAATAAATGTCGTTTATAATTTCAATGCAGAATTTATTAACTTCATTCACTATTTTATTTTTTTATTGATTGAAATGTGGTTAGGTGTATATGTAATTGTGTTTTTATCTCGAAAATATGTAATATTAAATATTTTTTTAATATGTGTGTAAAAACTTAAAACGACAACTAAAGTGAAACGGAGGGAGTAAGTATTTTATTAATTAACGATACAAACTCAGACTTGGTTATGCGCTGAGGGCCTCAAGATACTTGCGTAGAAATGGAAAACGTTAACAGAATAATTAGCGATTGTTGGCCGATCCAAATAAACAATAAAACACACCAAAAAAATTAAAGTTGGTTCACATTAGTCACATATTGTTACGAACAAAAGCTATAATGCAAAGTGCGTGTTCCTTTTTCGAAGGTTGTGCAAGAGCCTGCAGATTCGTGTCTAGGTTTTGAAGTAAGTAATTAACAAAAGGTAAAAATTGATATTTCCATTTTGTGTCTCTATAGAGATACCACACCCACACACAAATGTCAATAGATTCGATGACCTGGTGCCTCAAAATTCTTCATGTTATTTCCAGATTGTTTGGATTCGAATCCCCACAGTGGGGAATGGGGATATAAGGGCCATGTTACCACTACTTAGTTGACAAAATAATTAATGCGATTGAATGTTTTTTTAATACTAGTATCATACTAGTTGAATGGTTATGGTTGGATTCTGTAACTGTAAATTACCACTGCAAACATTTATAATTAATGTAAAAAAAAATAATCTAGTAGCATTAGCTTATTTTTCACATATTTTTGTGATTATCTAGAACTACCTCTGGCTGAAACTCTCGATCATGAAGAAACTAGTGTTATGTAATTTCCTAATATATAGTCATATAGACTAAAACCCACAACCAGATATATGCATGAAGTTGTCTCAACTCTAACCCAAAATAATTAATTAATGGCATCTTAGTTTTACAATTCATATACAAGCATCTATTCATATATATTACTTAACGTACAAACCAAGTTGGGATTTCACTGTTAACATGTGCAGTAAACATATTACTTTATAACATGATGAATGTTCATGAATAGAAACCAAACTCAGTCATGTGTATACAGCATAAGTTTTTTTTTTTTTGCTGCGATAATTAAGAGTTTATACGTAGGAAATGCTTTTTTCTTTTACTGAACTTTTTCAAATATACGTAGGAAATGTTTAAATATCTATTCAACACAATAAAAAATTACACTCGTATGATCTGTTAATCTTTTGAGTACACGAGCAAGTTTGTGTGTACATATAAGTAAGCATACACAAAAAAAAAAAACATTAGGAGTCACGATCATTAGTAGACATCAATGTTATTATACAGATCCGGAAATGCGTCGTCTAAACATGTGCCGCTAGGACTGAGAAATTAAACACAACGAATAACCATCTCAAATAAGAGTTGGTGTCTATACATCGTTGGATCTTTCACGTGCGTTCGTCGGTTTAATTTATGGAATTACCCCTACAAATAAAAGAGTTGTAATGTTAGGGCAACTAATTAAGAGAAGAAGACGTTGACAAAAAAAAAGAGAAGAAGAAGACAGAGAAAGAGATGAAGATTCCTTATTACACGTGGACCCCAAAC
Organism: Diplotaxis tenuifolia; assembly: GCA_014822095.1. Lineage (NCBI taxonomy): Eukaryota > Viridiplantae > Streptophyta > Magnoliopsida > Brassicales > Brassicaceae > Diplotaxis > Diplotaxis tenuifolia. The sequence goes on from JABAYD010031021.1 coordinate 11,471, forward strand.
CCCATGCTATCTTTCATTGTGTGCATGTGAACTTGGCATCTTCAGTTTTCTTTCTTTATATAAACTTTAATATATAGTACTCAGTTTTATTTTATTTATTTTACCAAGGAAACTGTTACTGAAAAAGAAAAGGATGAGTAACTCTCGTCTCTCAGTCCCACATAAATTAATTCGTTTTATATTTTTAGAATGTAGACAAAACAACAGCAATAATATGTAAAAAACAAATACACATCGTCACCAACAACGAGAACCATTCATTTGAAGGTTCTACAAGCATTAACACTACTAGTCACACTTATGAAACCCACACATTGTCCCTATTGATTAACACTACTAATTTATTTATTTATTCCCAAAAAATATATCACATTTATTTAATTTTATTTTCAACATATTAACCTTTTCCTCAGTATAACATAAAAATCAAAGATAAAAAACACACCCCTTTCCAATATTTTAATTCTCTTTCTTTTGTATCAAAACTTAAAAAAATTACTAGTCTTTGTTATTACTCGGCACAAGCTCAAACTCACCTCCTTCCTCTTCTTGATTCTCCTCGTCGTCTTCCTCATCGTCATATTCTTCTTCGTCTGTGCCTTCTTCATCCTCAAAGTTCTGATCAAACGGCTGAGGAGGAGGAGGATGTTGATTGGTTTGAGCCGTTGCACCAACCATAGCTGGAGGCCATTGTTGCTCCGGTTGGACCATCAAAGGAACCGAGTTATCCGGTTTGACTAAACCGGAAGTTGAGGAAGAAGATGCTATGTTGTTGTTGTTGTTGGTGTGGAACTTGTTCCTCTCTTTATATAAAGCATCAAGCTGGTGAAAGTAAGGACAAGTCTTGGAATCTTCAGGGCGTTTCTTGTTGCTCTCCTTGACTTTCTTGAAGTATTTATTTATGTTTTCCCATTTCTCTTTGCATCTCTTTGAGTTCCTGTTGAATCCTAACCTTCTCATTCCTGCTGATATCTCTTCCCATAACTGTCCTTTAGGTCCGTTTTCTTGATATTTTGAATCAAGATTTGTCCTCAGTTTTATCAATGCCTCTATCTCCACTTTCGGCCACCGCGAAGAGCTCACTGCTCCTGCCGCGGAGGCCGACACAGGAGTCATGTTTTGATCACCATTGCCAGTTTTGGTAGTGTCCAAGGTCGGCATCACTGCCTGTGACGGCTGAGGAGGTGGCGTTTGAGGCGTTTTCTGGTTGTTATTATTAACCTGCATTTGCGGTCTAGCATGTTGCGGTTGCGGTTGCGGGATTGATTGACCTTGAGGGTTTGTTTTTTCTGAAAACTTTTGAAGAAACGCCATGACCGCGGCGTCTTTAGCCGCGGACATGGAGCGTTCTTGAGCTAAGATCTCATGCTCGCGGTTGATGCGAGCCATTTCTTGAGCTCTCCAAGATTCTTCTCTAACCCTTCTCTCATGATCTCGCTTTTCAACAGCTTCCAAGAACTTGCGTTGAAGCTCTTCTTGCTTATCAACAACCTGTTTTATTAACCCCTCGAAAAACTTCCTCTTCTTCTTCTTCCTCGTCGAGTTTGTTCCGCCAACGTCAGAAGAAGTGGAATAAGAAAACGAAGAAGATGTTGAATTATCCGGCAGAAAGTCTCCGGAGATGTTTGGAAACGAAGATACGTTCACAGGAGTGATGTTTGTTGTCGGCGGCATAAGAGTCGTCACGGGAGGAGGAGTGGAGAACATGGAGCTGTTGTTGTTGGTGTGTGGGGGTAGAGGTTGCGGTTGAAGCGGTTGCGATTGCGTTTGTTGATGATGGAGTGAAGAGGAGGTTGAGTGAGTCTCGAGAGCTTCTAACTGATCAAAGAAGCGATAAGTTTTGCCTTCGGATTTTCCGGTGCGGCCTTCTTTGGTTCGTTTGTGATATTTGTAAACATTTTCGAACTTCTCTTTACATTTCTTTGCGTTTCTTATGTAACCAAGCTCCCCCATTTTCCTGACAACCAGAAAAAAACCTCAAATATTCATCATCCGTCTGTTTTTATATAATAATTATTAACTTCATGATTTTTATAAAATGTTCATGAAAAACGCTAATTTTGTTTGTTTAAAAATAAATCAGTAAAATGACGACATATAATATGTAGTTGAGAAGTGGATCAATCAACATGAGTTTGAGTTTGGGAAAGTACTTGGCCTTCACAATCTCATCATGAGAAAAAACATGACACAACTTATTTTATGTATATTAACAGCTAAGATATTACAGTTCAAAAAAAAAAGAATTTGGACACACTTCAAGAACTGTCCGATCTGAATCTCACAATGATTTATTTCGGAAAATCTCATTGAAGAAAAGACATTTTACGAAATTAGGGGAAATAAATCCACAGAACAAAACTCAAAAGAAAAAAAAAAGACAAATCTTAGCTCTACACAGATCTTAAACACTGTCAGTTAAATTTAAAGACAAGACAATTGGTAATGACCATTAAAGAATTTTTTTTTCCAAAAAGGGACAAAGGAGGAACTGGAAACGCACCTGGAAACCTCATCCCATAAGGGTGCTTTAACGGTTGCGTCTCGAAACGCTATTCCCATGTCAGATCGTATTTTCAGCAACGCCACCGTTTCCTGCCGCGGCCACCTGGTTCCTCCAAAACCTCGTTCGTTCATCTCCTCAGACACCTCAAACGCCCCAACCGCTGCTGCTGTTGCTGCTACAGCTTCTGTAGCGACTGGCTCGTTCGGTTGTAGCGGCACCGCGTCTGTTGAGGCGGATGCGGTTGTACTAACACCAGGCTGCATCGTTTAAGGGTTTTGTTTTTCACCCTATCACTGTATTTTTGACGGTGAAGATACAAAAATGAAAAATATAAAATTAAAAATGGAAAAATAAAATAGAAGAAAGAAAAAATGAGAGAGAGAGAGAGAGAGAGAGAGAGAGAGTTTACATGAGGAAGAAGAGTGAAATCTCTAGGTGGAGGGTGGTTTTTATGGAGTTAAAGAGTTTTGTAAATATTTTAAGTTAAAATATTTTCGTTCTTCTGTGTGATGGATCTGCTTGTCAACCTCAAGGAGCCATTCCAAAGAATTTATATTATTAATTTTTTTTTGTTTAATTTGTTTGTTTGATATTTTTCCTTTGTTTGAGCCACAGTGGAATCTTCTTAGTTCTTAATTAATTTATATTTCAAAATTTGTATAATTATTTCTCAATCACAATGTATTAACTTAGCACAATCTGCATACTGTAAATGTTATTTAGATTTGATAATACACCACTAACTATAGTCAAAATGATAGCTATAAGAACAAAATAATAGTTATTAGTGTTATATTAAAGTAAGCAATGTTGCTTCATATGTCCATTTGATTTAGATTTGTTCAATAATGATATTTTTACAATTGTATCAATGTAAATGTTATAATATAATATAATACCAAAAATTAGTGAAAAAATTGGCTGATTTTGAAATCGTATAAAAATAAAAATATTATATTAACTAAAACATTGAAAATATATACAGTGCTGATTTTTGAAATTTTAACCATTTTAATGATATAACTCCAACTATAATATTTTAGGTTTATAGCAGAATGTATTAAATATTTAGAGATTCCGAAAGCGTTACATTTTTAAAAAAGTAACATAATTATAATGTGTACTGTTATATTGATTTGTATTATTGTTAACGTGTCAAATTTAAAATTGAAGTTGATAAAAAAATATTTATAAATTATAATGGTAGATATTAAAATATATTATTTTTATAAAATGTATTATTTCGTGATTATATATTTTTATAATTGTAAACTCATAGAAATTTAATAAATATAATTAATTTATTGAATTTTACAATTATCTTTATTACTTACTAAGAAAATTGCATTTTTCTAAAATGTTTTTTTGGAGATGAGAGGATTATAGATGAGAGGTAAACGGTGAAAGGTTGTAGATGAGGATCGACTTTGCTTTTCGTGGAACGTATTTTTGGAATTCAGTGGCGGGTGACTTACGTATTATTTAGAATTACGATGCTGACCCTAACGTGGATCCCATTGACCTCTTTTTTTTTTTTTTTTTTTGACCTTTAATCATTGAAGGTTATTTAGTTATTATTTTCTTAGTTCAGTATTTAAATTTACCATTAATATACTAGTACATCCTGATTACTGATCTGGACTTGTCCCCCCCCCTCACATTCACGTAAGGAAATTATTCTAATCTAAACAAGTACTGATCGCCCCACACTATAAACACGGGCTTGATTTCAAATCCATCCTGAGATATGATAGATTTATAAATTTAAAGCAATAAATAAATAAATTAGTACTGTATAAAACATGATGTGATGTTAGAAGGGAAATGGTTAGATGCGAGTCATTTTCGGGATTGAAGTAAATGGTCACCGTTTCCCGTTAAGGCCACACATAGCCTCCGTTATTACTACAACTACTTTATGCTAATAATAACTTCTAATTTCCTCCATGCAGAGACTATCATGGAGCAAAACGTAGATGAGTTAATCTGACTTTGATCTTCCCATGTGGCTTTACCTCTCAGTTTATCTGTCTCCAGCTCACCCATTTTGTTCCATCTCTGTAATTGATCGCCTTTTTAATCTTCATTTTTGTGTACTTAATTTTGTTAATGATTTAAAGATTCTAGCTTTGTTTGCTCGCTACATCCTATACTTTAAAATCATATTTGTATAATTTAACTGTTTATGAAGCAATTTTTTTCCTTAAAACATTTGAAATTTGTGACCTCCAAAATTTCTACTAAATAACTCATCATTTTAACTATTCAGCCAATTCTTTGTTGTTTTATCTACTTTGTTATTGTTGTTCATATCCATTGATTTTACCTTGCAAACAAAACAGAAGTTAGATTTCTTTAAAATTTTATATTATGATAAGCTTTTTTTTTTGTTAATCAGAGTTGGAACATGAAACTAAAAGGGTATGTTACTACAGCCCAAACCTACAAATGTATTGGGCCAAACTTGTAGTTTTCTGTTTGTATTTTTTTCTTTATTTATTTGTAGAGTTCTGTATTATACTACCTTTTTATTTTGTTTTTGTTTTATTTCTCTAAAACCGGAAAGGGTAGAATTCAAAAACCTTCTTCAATCAGTTAAAAGCTCAGAGACTCCTGCCCTAGAGAGAATCAATACCTCAATGAAAGAAAGCTAATATAGATCAGTTGTAGTTAAGTTACTATCTGTTCTTGTCCCTTTCACTGACTCACTGATGCTTACATGACATACCTAAGCATATGGAATCACTTTCTATAAATGGAAATATGTAACCAAGAATAATAATATCACATCAGAAAATATGATGAACAAAAATCACTTTTACCTGAAGCAATGGCTTAATGTAAATGTTACCACTGCTTGGGCCTTGTCGACGATGGTCTCCCCCACAATCCCTATGTGACAATGGTCAGCACCTTCCACATCTTTGTCCTCACCGTTAAATTCGTGTTCATTTTAATTAGAGCAAAGGAATGTAATATTTTTCTTATCGTAACACTGACACAACTTTATTTGTCAAAAAAAAAAAACACTGACACAACTTTCAAGTTTTTATAGGTAATTGTAAATTGGAAACTACACTTGTGTGGATTTGACATGGATCATTGTCTCTAGACTAGTGAATTGTGTGTCTAAAAAGTATTGGTGTGATTCTTGTAATAGCTCTGGTTTGGTATCTGAATAAAGCTTACGAGCTTCTTTGTCATGCAATTGTGATTATTTTGGGTGTGGTGTTATTGAAACTGTAGTTATTGATATTTCACCAGAAGAGATTAGTTTTATATTCAGTGGCATGATTAAAGATTTAAAGTAACTATGAACGTTATTGTAGTAGACTAGTAGGTGTTTGAGCTGTGACGTGTAGGTGATTTGTGATTATTCTCCGTTGTCCCCTGTTTCTTTGGACAGAGTAGTCGTGTCTCGTAATGGCCGCATGACGTTGTCTTCACTTTCTCCATGATAATGCGAACAGTGAGTAATCTTGTTTATCATGTTCAGAAGAATGTACTATCTGTTAAACTCAAGAGCTGTCTCTTGTGTGCATTCATGTTGTAGATGGAAAGCAATGGTGGATACAGGAAAGGAGTGACCGAGGCCAAGCTAAAGGTAGCCATCAATGGATTCGGTAGGAACTTACTTGAGATGTTTGGCAAAGAATCTCCTCTTGACGTCATTGCCATCAACGACACTGGTGGTGTCAAACAAGCAACCCATCTAACCTCTCATGGGGGGGGGGTGTAAGTTAACAAAAAAAAAAAAACAATTGTTCCATTCTTTCAAATTGATCTTCAAACTTTTATGAACGTATCAAATTGTTTCATTCTTTCAAATTGATGCTTGTAGTCTTTTATTTTTAGTTAACCAAAATTTAACATCTTTAATTAAGAAATTATGACAAAAATTTAGATCTCTCTTACTAAAGTTCTTAACACACATTTATTATTAAAAGAAATGATTAAGAGACCTTAATGGGTCTCTTGGGATAAACAGCTCTGAGCTAAACTGTAGACCCAAAAAGAAGAATAGTTACATCCCAAAATAAAGTCGAGAGAGGAATTTTACTATAGAACTTAGATTGTAGATATTTTTGATGTATCAATATTTTATTGTGGAATATTAGTATCTAATATGAATATAGAAATTAAATAAAAAAAATGTAAAAGAAAAGATATTCCTACAGTAATACTGCAACAATATTTTTTGCTTTAAAAAATAAAGTTCTTATTATTATTTTTTTTATTTTTTTGGTTTTATCTTTGAAAACTACTTTAAATCATGATTGGTGATTTAAATGGTAATAAATTGAAACTAAAGCTAAAATCAATACTTACAACCCAACCTCGATATCTTCGTCGCCTCTCGAAAAACCTAGCGCAGCAAAGTCGCCATGGACGTATCCGCGAACAAAAGTAATTCTTCTTCGTTCCTTATCAATGAATTGTTTCTCCTTGGTATGATTTTCTGATTAGATCTGTTGTGCCTTAGGGTCTGGAATCGAACGGTCGTGATGCAGAGATTCTAAAAAGCTCCAGGTTCATTTTCTTTCTGAGTTTTGTATATATCTGATAAGATAGATCATGTGTTCTTGTTTAAGTTAATTATATAACTCTTAATATATCCTTTGAAACAGGATTAGCAGGATAGTGGTTGAGGGATACGACACCTACCTTCCTAGGGAAGATGTCGAAGAGTCCCTGAAAAAAACACTTGGCATCACGTGGAATAAAGTTAATACATGTCTTTGTTCCTGTGTTCGACGACAGTCATAGTCTCTGCAGGTTTGTGAAATTCTTCCTCCTTGATTTGCTAATGCTGCTTAGTTTATAATAATCTTTGTGTTTTTTCTTTTGCAGATGGGCCTTGATCTATGTTAATGGAAAATGTGAAGCTGAGGTGTTGATGCTTGATGGAAGTTACGTGGAAGGACGTATTGCAAAAATTGCGGCTTACCCTTTTGACGACAATAAGTTTGAGCATGTCTTTGCTCATACCAAAGCCACAGAAAAATACTTACAGCGCACGTAATTGATTTTTGTTTTCCTTTCTTATTTATTTATTAGTGCAGAATTTCTTGTCATGTTTGATAATACGATCTCCACGTATATTTAGGTTGAAAGTTACAGGAACTGATACTTCCCTCTCTGTGAAAGATACCAAGAAGATTCTAAGTCGGGTTTTCCCCGGATCCAGTTGTTTTCCTCTCCCGAACGGGTGTGATTTCTTTTCCCCTAGGACATCTGTCCCTCCCTTACCGTTTTTAGTTAAAAGCCAATGAACTTTTCCCAGGACCGGCTCAATGATATGTGAGGCCCCTGAGCAAAAAAAATTTTCAGGCCCTATAACTAATTAATTTTAAATGTTTATCTAAATTTTTATATTATAAATACAATTAAAATAAAATTGGATTCTTGCTTTAGAAGAAAAAAAACGTTTTGGGCCCTAGCTGCAAAGGAAAATAAAAACATTTGAACCCCTTTACACCATTAAATATGCCAAAATTGTATGTGGGCCCTGGGCGGGAGCACTACTTATCCCATTAAGCCGGCCCTGACTTTTCTGCTAAGGAACTCAGCTTAGGGATCACCGATGCTCTTACTGGTTAATTTTTCCCGATGCTAACTAAAAGCATTGTTTGAGTTTTTGCAGCTCAAACTTTACTTTATCTCCGTGGACAAGATGCTATGGACGAGGCTCTGAAACTTAGCGGATGTTGTATGGAAGGCTTGAAATTTGCATTTCTCGTGTCCTTCCGTTAACTGTGACGGAGGTTGGCAACTCTTTTGAAAGAGCAAGGGAAAGTGCGTTACCTTAAAATTTGATTCTTTATTTCTTTGAAACACAAGTGTAAAAACCTTTGATTCATTGCGTCTGTTTGTTTGTTTCAGATAGATTTGAGTATTCTGAAACCAATGAGGAGAAGATCATGACTACGGACTAGCAATCTCTCTCTCTCTCTCTCAAATACTGTCTCGTGTTAATAACTTGTGTCATGCAATGCCACCTTCTTCTTTTCTCTCGTCTGGATCTTGAATGTTATGTTTTTATTCGTGTGTGCGTTGAGTTTTATGATAAAAACTCTGTAAAAACACTATGACTAATGCTTTTCTGTTTTTTTCTTAATTTGTGTGGATGTTGTAAACTCAATAATCTTTATGTTAACATTGTTTGCTAAAGTGAAAAACCAAGTTTAGTAACTCAATGGCTGAGAATTTAGTTGGCTTTGTACATACAGTAGATAAAAATGCAGCTCCCAAAAAAACTTTTTTTACCTCTGAGGAAACTGTCTATCCTTGATTCACATCAGCTTGGGGGAAAAAAAAAACCCCATTAACTTCATGTTCATATTAAAGGAACGTAATATTTTCCTTATTGTATTTATGGGCCTAGTCTGGGCATATTTAGTTTATGGGCCTTATTAATTCTTGGGCCTTGGCCCGTATAGTTATTAATATCTTCTCCCTTTGAACTTAACTTTGCGAGAAACAGCGGTCGTGAGATCAGAGTTTGTGTCGGGATACGATTCGTCGGTTTCCAAACCCTCGAAGAAGTTGATTTTTTTGGTGATACGATGTCCGGAGAGGAAGATGCCACCGTGAGGGAGCCGCTAGATCTGATTCGCCTGAGTCTCGACGAGAGAATCTATGTCAAGCTCCGCTCAGACCGCGAGCTTCGCGGCAAGTTACACGTACGTTGTTTCGAAAGATTCGATTTTTAAGTAAAGGGTTCTCTAGTTAATAGCGATTAGCTCTAGTTGTAATGTTTTGATTTTGTTTGCTATGGGCAGGCGTTTGATCAGCATTTGAATATGATTCTGGGAGATGTTGAAGAAAGAGATTGTCCGGGTACTTGCCTTTTTTTTTATCTAAATCCATATGCTTTATGTTTAATTGTATGATAATTGAGGGTTAATGAGTGTAGATAGAGAACAAGTGTAGATATGTTTCAGGTTAATGAGTCTGTGTGCTGTGTAGTCTTTAAGCTTCTTAGTTGCTATAGTTGTGCTAGCTCCTTATCATGTGTATATTGGTTTTGTTACTATCTTTGATTTTGCAGACGACAAAGCGGAACATTCAGTTTCTGTTTGTGAGAGGAGATGGAGTGATATTGGTGTCTCCACCACTCAGGGCACCCTGAAGATAAAAGGAACTTGAGTTCTCTCTATGGGAGCTTTGTCTGACTTTTGATGTGTATTTAGAGTCTCTTTGTTGTCTAAAAACTTTCTTAAAAAAAAAGCTTCAAGGACCTCTTTTGCTTAGTTCCAATTGTTTTCAGATAATTCTTACCTTAGCTACTTTTTTTTTTTTTGCATCGTGTGACATTCTTTAATTACAACCAAATTCATCTGAGTTTTACAAACAAATGTTCGTTCTAAAGAAACGTAACCAACAGACAAAACAAAAGATGGTTACGAGGAGGTCATCTGCTGAAAACAGAGATGATCCTTGTCTATCATCAGAAGCTGTCTTCACTGCCACGAGTTGGTCTGCGATTATGCCCTGGAGTGGTCTCAACTGCTTCACTAATGCTCTCTATAGCAATCTCCAAGACTGTTCTTTGTAGAGTTTTAAGAGATGACGTTGCATCGCTTGTAAAGTATAGATTCAGTACCATCTCAAAATACTCAATCTGCAGTAGATAAATTCCATTTTTTTTCAATCAAGTGTAATTAAATTTTATAAAAATACCTGTGTGGAAGTTAATCTAATTATTAAAGGCCACAAACTTGTACACAAAGTGTAAGATTTGATTCTACGTTTTGGTTCTTCCCATATACTCTTTTCTCTTAAGTGAAATAAAAAAAAAAGTGTAAGATTTGATTTCCAAAGTATTTTTTTTTTAGTATAGATGCAACAAATATTAGAGGTTACAGATTACTCCTTTGCAGATAAAATAATGAATGTTGTAAGAACATTTAACCATCGTAAAATAAAAATGGGCAAATCTTCAAAATAACACTTTTCTAAGTTTATGTCACAAAAATAACATTAGAAAACTAAAATGACCAAAATAACATTTTTATTTTGAAGATTTTAAGTTTTTTTAATTTTTTTTCAAATTGGGAACCCTTTCCCCGAACCCATTTTTCAACTCTAAACAAAAAAGTATAGGATTAGTTAACCCAAAGGTAAAAATGAATAATTTATAAAACATTTTAGTGTTATTTTTGTCATTTTTATTCTTAAATGGTATATTTATGACAAAATTTTTTTTAGTGCTATTTTTATCTTTTTTTCAATAAAATCTATTATTTTATTTTACAATAATATATTTAACTATTTAATAATAAAAACAAATAAGAATTTAATTATTTTAACTTCAAATTATTATTATTATTTTTTCAGTAACAAAAAATAATTTGTAATTATTAATTAGTAAAAATGCATATTAAAAAAAACAGTGTTTAGAAAATTATTTACCTTTTAGAAACCGATACAGTAAGTAAGTATTTAACCAGCGTTAGAAATGATAGGACTCGTGAGAATCAGGCATAGACACAGAAACAAAGCGTTTTATTATTCCTCACTTGGCTCAACCCTAGAGAACCAACCTTCAAGCCCGGTTTAACAAAACTCAGCTTCGCTACTCCCTTCTCTCTCTATACGCCGCCGCGCTATCTCTGAATCTCGCTAACCCTAACCGCTTCATCCCTCCCTCTCCGACGATAAGGTAATAACGCTTCTTCGATTCTTAGGTTTGCGTCGATCTCGAATAAACGTAGATAGATTGTTAAACCTAGAATTGATTGCAGATAATTTAATCAATGGGGCGGAAGAAGCCGAGTGCTCGCGGTGGAGACGATGAACCTACTGCTTCGTCTGTGGTTGCTGGTGGTGGTAAATCTAAGAAGAAAGGTGTTCAGATCGATGACGATGAGTACTCTATAGGCACGGAGCTCTCTGAGGAGGTTCCTAAAGGTGAGGGGGAAGAGAAGGTTGTTATCACTGGGAAGAAGAAGAAGGGTAAGAAAGGTGATAAGAAGCAGCCGGATGATGATGATTTTGCTGTGGAGGGAGATGATGTTGTTGTTGCTGTTCCTGAGATTGAAGGGAAGAAGAAGAAGTCTAAGTCTAAGAAAAGTGGTGGTGCCTCTGTTAGCTTTGCTTTGTTAGGTGATGATGATGAAGGTGATGATGATAAGGATGATGAAGATGATGAGAAAGGTGGTAATTCGTTTGCTGCTTCAGCTTTTGATGCACTTGGTGATGAGGAAGGGAAGGAAGATGAGGAAGAGGTGGCTCCAGTCACCTTCTCTGGTAAGAAGAAGTCTTCTAAATCGTCCAAGAAGAGTGGTAATTCATTTGCGGCTGCTTTGCTTGATGATGATGAAGAGGAGAGTAATGCGGTTGAGGAGGAAGAGAGCTCTGAGATCATGTTTACGGGGAAGAAAAAGTCTTCTAAGTCGTCAAAGAAGAGTGCTAATTCATTTGCGGCGGCCTTGCTTGATGATGGTGAAGAGGAGACTAATGCAGTTGAGGAGGAAGAGAGCTCTCAGATCATGTTTACGGGTAAGAAGAAGTCGTCTAAAAAGAAGGGTAGTAGTGCTTTGGCGTCATTAGGGGATGATGACTCAGTGGTAGGAAGTGAAGTTGCTGAGGAGACTAGTAAAGATAAAGCTTCTGATGCTAAGAGTGTAGAAGCTGTAGAGCCTGCGAAGGGTAAGAAAAAGAAGAAGAATAATAAGAGTGGGAGGACAGTACAGGAAGAGGATGATTTGGACAAACTTCTTGCAGAACTTGGAGAAGCTCCTGCTGCTGGAAAACCTGCTGAAGAAGAGAAAGTTCAAGCTCCGTCTCAGCCGGCAGCACCTGTAGATAATGCTGGTGATAAGGAAGGAGAAGAAGAGACTGCTGCAGCGAAGAAAAGAAAAAAGAAGAAGGAGAAAGAGAAGGAAAAGAAAGCAGCTGCTGCTGCAGCAACCTCTACTGTGGAGGCTAAGGAGGAAAAACAAGAAGAATCAGTAGCTGAGCCACTGCAGGGGAAGAAGAAGGATGCAAAGGGTAAAGCTGCTGAGAAGAAAATTCCTAAACATGTTAGAGAGATGCAAGAGGCTCTTGCACGGCGGCAAGAAGCTGAAGAGAGAAAGAAGAAGGAAGAGGAAGAAAAACTGAGAAAGGAGGAAGAGGAGCGTCTTAGGCAGGAAGAGCTTGAGAGGCAAGCTGAGGAGGCTAAGCGCAAGAAGAAGGAAAAGGAAAAGGAGAAACTGTTGAGGAAGAAGCTAGAGGGCAAGCTTCTAACAGCAAAGCAAAAGGCTGAAGCTCTTAAGAGGGAGGCTTTTAAGAACCAGTTGCTTGCTAGTGGTGGAGGTCTCCCACTTGCAGAGGATGAGCCTGCCACAAAGCGTCCCATTTATGCCAACAAGAAAAAATCATCTCGCCAAAAAGGCAATGACTCTGCCTCTGCTCAGGTGGAAGAGGAGGTAACCCCCAAAGAGAATCATGCAGATGAACAAGATACATTAGCTGAAGTGGCTTCAGCAGAAACTGAAAAGGTTGATTTAGTAGAGTCAGCAGACACTGATGAGAAATCAGGTAGAGCTGATGTATCTGCGGAGAATGGGGCTGAGGAAGATGACGAGGAAGATGAATGGGATGCAAAAAGTTGGGGAGATGACGTTGATCTTAAGTTCAAAGGTGATTTCGATGACGAAGAGGACAAAGCTCAGCCTGTGGTTAAGAAAGAAATAATGGATACTGTCTCAAAGACACAAGATTCAGGTTAGTATGAACTGTTGCTCTCTGTCCTTCCTAATGAAATATCGGTTGTCTGTTTTAAACTAATCTTTTTAATTTTTACGCAGGCCCTGAAGTGGAAAAACCAACAGCTAAACCAGCAGGTACGGACAACCGAACAGCACCAGCCACTAAAACTTTACCTGGAGTGGAAGATACTGCTCGTACAAAACGTCCTACCCGGGCCAAAGATGCCTCTAAGAAAGGCAAAGGCAAAGATGCGTCCAGTGAACCCAAAGAGGGTGAAGAAAATCTCCGCTCTCCCATTTGCTGCATCATGGGCCATGTCGATACTGGTAAAACAAAGCTGTTGGATTGCATCAGAGGAACAAATGTACAAGAAGGTGAAGCTGGAGGAATTACTCAGCAGATTGGTGCAACATATTTCCCTGCGGAAAACATCCGAGAGAGGACCAGGGAACTAAAAGCCGATGCTAAACTTAAGGTGCCAGGTCTATTGGTTATTGATACACCTGGTCACGAGTCCTTCACGAATCTGCGATCAAGGGGTTCAAGTTTGTGTGACCTTGCAATTTTGGTGGTTGACATTATGCATGGGTTGGAACCACAAACCATAGAATCTCTAAATCTTTTAAGAATGAGGGACACAGAGTTCATTGTTGCCTTGAATAAGGTGAGACTGCTTGTCATTTGGCTGGATGGGAGTTTTTTTTGTTCTTTGTTGTTAATTCCCGTGTTAAATAATTAACCCTTTCATCCTCCAGGTGGATAGGCTATATGGATGGAAAACATGCAAGAATGCTCCTATCGTGAAGGCAATGAAGCAACAAACTAAAGATGTCGTCAATGAATTTAACATGAGGCTCACTGGGGTGAGTTAGACCTCCTTATACGTCTAGCGTTTCTTACGCATGGCTTAAGTTACCACCTTGTGCACGTTTTATTCAATTTTTGGTGTTTCGTTGTTATTTTCCAGATTATAACCCAGTTCAAGGAGCAAGGTCTCAACACTGAGCTTTACTACAAGAATAAAGAAATGGGAGAAACATTCAGTATTGTTCCAACCAGTGCCATTACGTATGAATCTCTGTTTATTGATTTCAATTCACAGCTCGACTGACAACTCATCCATCCTAAATAGTTGGTTAACTTTGGTTCTTTATATTTCAGTGGAGAAGGGATCCCAGATCTTTTGCTGTTGTTGGTTAATTGGGCTCAGAAAACAATGGTTGAGAAGCTTACATATGTTGACGACGTGCAGGTATCTCCATCTCTCTTCTAGGGATCATTTTTTTCCGAACTATTTCAGTATGATAATTCTTAACCATTTTCTTTAATTGGTCGAACAGTGTACTGTCCTAGAGGTCAAAGTTATTGAAGGCCATGGTACAACCATTGATGTTGTGTTGGTAAACGGTGTGCTTCATGAAGGTGATCAAATCGTCGTGTGTGGGTTACAGGCAAGTAGAAACCTTGTGATATATATAACCAAAAAAGTCATGCAGTGGGCATACAGTACATAAACGTAGAACTTTGAAAATTAATGTTATCTCCCTCTTCTGTTTCAGGGACCTATTGTCACAACAATTAGAGCGTTACTTACTCCTCATCCAATGAAGGAGCTACGGGTGAAGGTGCGTTTAAATCCTCCACTCATTTGTCTTTTGGCTGTTATTCATTCACTTTCTTTTTCTGTACACAACGTGAATTCCTGGTCTAATGTTTCAGGGTACTTACGTGCATCATAAAGAAATAAAGGCTGCACAGGGTATTAAGATCACTGCCCAGGTGATTGAACCGACTCCACAATTATCTCTGTTCCTAGTTCAAATTGCTGATGTTTGGATTACATCCTGAATACCGTTTCCTATTTTTGGTTTCTGTTTAAAAAGGGACTTGAACACGCTATTGCTGGTACTGCCCTTCACGTGATCGGACCTGATGATGACATCGAAGCAATTAAGGACCAAGCAATGGAAGACATGGAGTCAGTTTTAAGCAGAATCGACAAAAGCGGCGAAGGAGTTTACGTACAAGCGTCAACACTAGGGTCACTAGAAGCATTGCTCGAGTTCTTAAAGTCCCCAGCTGTAAAGATACCCGTCAGTGGCATCGGCATAGGACCTGTGCACAAGAAGGACATCATGAAGGCGGGAGTGATGCTCGAGAGGAAGAAGGAATACGCTACAATTCTGGCTTTTGACGTGAAAGTGACTACAGACGCTCGTGAGCTCGCAGACGAAATGGGAGTAAAGATCTTCTGCGCTGACATCATCTACCATTTGTTCGATCAGTTCAAGGCGTATATCGAGAGTATCAAAGAGGAGAAGAAGAAGGAATCAGCAGATGAAGCAGTGTTCCCATGTGTCCTTCAGATTTTACCTAACTGTGTGTTCAATAAGAGAGACCCAATAGTCCTTGGAGTTGATGTCGTCGAGGGTATACTCAAGGTATCATGTCCTAATCCTATACTCTGAAACATGTTCCTAGGATTCACACTTCCTTAACATTTGTCTTGGTTTTTTTTTTAGATTGGAACTCCCATCTGCGTCCCGAGTAGAGAGTTTATCGATATTGGCCGCATTGCCTCTATTGAGAACAACCACAAGCCTGTTGACTATGCAAAGAAAGGCACCCAGGTGGCTATTAAGGTAATACTCGGAGATAGAGAGAGAAGTTTTATTGTTAAAACAGAGTGATCAAAGAGTTATTGTAAATCGATGCTATCTCTTTGTTTATACAGATTATTGCGTCAAACCCTGAAGAGCAGAAGATGTTTGGGAGGCATTTTGACATGGAAGATGAGCTTGTGAGTCACATTTCGAGGAGATCCATCGACATACTCAAGACTAACTACAGGGTAAGTGTACTCGAAGTTGTGTTCTCCTTTTGCAAATCATTATATCATGAATAGAAAAAAAATAATCAAACCCATATTAAAAATGCAGGATGAGTTATCCATGGACGAGTGGAAGCTAGTTGTAAAATTGAAGAACATCTTCAAGATACAGTAGATTCCTCCGACAACATACAAATGTCTACTTTTGGGAGTTTTGAAACACTCACACAGGTCTTGTGATGCTGTGTCTGCTTCGATGCAAAATGAACAGATTGTTATCTTCGTGCTTCTGACCAAAGCATTCACGAAGATTTGAGAGAGGTTAAAAGAGAGACGAATAGTTTTTTGTTTTGTTTTTAAATGTTATCTTTCTCCCTGAATAATTGGTTTATAAACCCTCGTACTGGCACAAACTTGCAGGGGAATAAGATGTTGAGTTTTGAGATATACAACAAATATCGTGTTATATGCCTTTTAAAGTAAATCGTTCAAGTTAACAAAAATCACATCTATATAGATCACTACTATATTATAAGTTCTTTTTTTTTGAATGATAATATATGGGGATGTGATATGTACATAACCAAAAGCAAGCTGCTCCTCCTTTTATGGAGATGTGAAAAAAGCATGAATGGGAATCATAGCATACGACAACAGTTGCAAAGTAGCTCTCTTTTTTTAGCTTTTTTGAACGTTGTCGAGATCATCGATATGTTACGTTCAGTGGTAAGAGTGATCTACTAAACTCTGGTCCATTGCTTTTTACTGCATCTAACTTGATCCTTTATTTGTTCGAAACATCATTTTCCGTCTATTCTTTACTGTAATCAATCAAAAATAATCAATCGATCAAAAACTCAGATATGTATTATGTATATTCCCTCCGTATTAATATAAATGTCAGTTTGACATATATCACATATATTTAAAAAATAAAGAAATAAACTAGTCTATTCTTAAATGTAATCAATCAATAATAACCAATCCATCAAAAACTCAGACATGTATATTCCCTCCGTATTAGTATAAATTGCACTTTGACATATATCACATATATTAAAAAAAATGAAAAAAATATACTAGTATACTTTTAAATGTATAACTATTAAATAAAAATGATTTTAAAAAAAATCTCTTAGTTGATTAAAAGGGTAATCAAAAGATTATGTGTGAAAAATGCATGAGAAATACAAAGTTATATATATATTTTTTTAAAAGTGGTAGAATAGCATTTACTTGGAAACAGAGAAAAAAACATAATCCAATAATATTTCCTTACGATTTTATTAGAACTCATGTATTATATATAATTTAAAGTCAGGTAATAATGAAATGAAAACCCAATTTTTTATATAAAAATGTTAATTCATGTCTACGTCCCTTGAGTTATATTCTAACATTCAAAAACTTTTATAAACTTGAAGGAACCATTCATAAACCTAAATTTGTGTATCAACACTATTAAAAACATGTTAGCAAATAAAAAAAAACACTACTAAAAACATGTATTTTGGTAGATTTGCTTACAGTTTTATACAAAAATTATAAGTTCGGGAACTATGATAATGTTGACTGTACTTGGGTAGCTCTAACGAATTAATTGTAATCTAAACATAGCACACTTATTTTTCAATTTAAATTTACAATATCCACCGTAAACACACAGGTCTCTCAAACATCATCATCACGAACTCTATAAATTACATCTTCATATAAACGAATAACCGGCTTAGTTTTAAATACAACCCACGTTTGCAATATGATTATGTGAACATCATTAGAAGTAAAACAGTTTTGTTCACGTACCATAAACATACTGTCATGTGTTTCCAACAGAACTTCACTGTAGAATTCGCAACGCTTACTATATATAGTTTTAATTATAATAAGATGGTTTCACGAACAATTCAGAGTCCATGTAACCCAATAAGCTTAGTTAACCCAAACGTTATCGCCATAGCTAACCACCCTCCAAACAAAACCCTAGCCGAAGACCTAACCGCTGGAGCCTTCCCTAACGCCGCTCCTAACCAACCAAAAACCACAAGCGCCACCGTAACCGCAGCCACAACTGCAATGATCCTCACTCTATACTCCTTAACAAACGCAGCCGCCAAAAGCGGCACAATCGCACCAGCGGAAAACGCTAACGCGGACGCAGCGGCTGCTTGTAGTGGACTAGGAAGCTTCTCTTTCTCCACTTCACCACTCTCTCTCTCCATCTGAGCTACTTCTATGTCGTACTGAGAGTAAACGGAGACGAACTCTCCTATGGCCATGCTACAAGCTCCGGC
>JABAYD010031029.1:0-10587 GCA_014822095.1 Diplotaxis tenuifolia
GTGGGGATATGTTTACCTGGTTGCTGATTCCGGTCTTTCAATTCTACGACCGTATAACCCGATAGGGTAATTTTAAATATTTGTTCCCGGTTCGGTTACGGTGGTGTCGGGTTCGACTCGGGGGGCTTCATCGAAATTTAGACCCATGCGGGTTTTTAAAAAGTAGCGGTTCAGGTAGGTTTCGTTTTTGGTATGCGCTTGGTTTGGGTTGGACATAAAAATAACCAAATATACTACCAAATTTCTAAAATAAAAGCTTCGATCCAAAAATATTCAATATTGGTGTTTATTATTATATTACAATGTCTATACGTATTTACATATGTGACATACAACAGTAGTACGGGTTTATGAGTTTAGGTACGGATAGGGTAATATCAAATTTTTATCTGAGGATCGGTTTGGGTCCTACTGGGAGCCAGTTCGTTGGGGTCTTATAAAGGTGAACCCATTCGGGTAATTCAAATTTATCATGTCGGTTTCGTTTTAGGGTCGGGTTTGGTTTGGGTCTAAACCAAAGAACATATACACCAGTATGCTTGGGCATTCGGTTCTTCGGGTGCGGTTTGGGTCATTTCGGGTCCACGTATTTTGGGTTTAGGAGTTTAGGACGAAATAGGGTACTTTTAAAATTAATGTTCGGGATCAGGTTGGCTCCTACCTGCATTTATTTGGTAGGGGTATTATAAATGTGGAACCATTAGGGTAATTTCTATCTCTCAATTGGGGTTCGGTTTAGGGTCGGGTTCGGATCAGTTTTGAGCCAAGAAATTCTAAATATATGTAACATATCTAGAAAACATTTTTATAACTGAAAATATTGACAAATATATTTTGTTTTACTTAGCCGGAGGTGTGTTTATATATTTAAATATGTGCAATACAACAATTATTCGTTGTATTCTAATGAACTTAGAAAAATAGGTAGATTTAAAGTTTTTTGTAATTGTTCCAAAATTTTTTTTGCATGCTATCAGTATAGAATAATTTTTCGCGGTAAAACTTAATTGAAAGCTTCAGCATACATATATCGAGGGTTTATTTTATCATTTAGGTAACCCCATAATGCATCTTCTATTCTCTTCATGGATTACGTTATCTTCCAAACTATTACATTTTACAAAACACCCCAATTTATTCCTCCATTAGTGATACTCTTTCACTATATGGTTTTTCTTTTACTTGATCTGCGCTGCACCTTTTGGGTGGTAATCCTGGCTGCATATGTCGTATTCTCATTGCTAGTACTTAAAGTGGATCTTTAATAATAATGTCATTTCTAATTACTTTTCTAGTATCAAAATTGCTAACAATCGTCGGTAGAATAAGATCAACAAATTATGTTCGATTATAACCGTCATTATTTAGTGGTAAAATGAAATGCCCAAAGTTAACATATAGTACAAACATAGTTCATTTATATCACATCTTCATATTACATAGCATCCAAAATATTACACCGAGGAGAAGCTCCTTAAAAAGTGGACATAATAAACGAACTCCGTTCTTACATTGCATAGAAAGTCTACCATCATTTCATAGAATACCAAAAGGATTACCACATCATATACCCTTCGATTTAGTTATTTATTTCACATCTTCTTCTCCATGGTCTTCAATCCTCTCCACCATCAGCACCTTTTCCATTACCAGCTTTTGCCTCCTCATCTGGATTTGGAGATACGCAACCCCTTGATGACTCCCCTGTGGATGGAACAATGTCACCCATTATTTTGTTACAATAACTGGTTTTAAACGGTTACTAGTATTCTGAATTTGACATTTACGTGTGTTACAAGTAGTCGAATTAAATATCTAATTTGGTTTTAAATCTTTCTCAAAACATCTACCGCCTTCTCCACCGGCGTGCGTTGCTGCAGTACCGGGTGCTGCATTTTCTCCAACGATATTTACCTCGGTTGATGAAGCTGTGGAGGAGAGTTCTATAGGAAACGTGTACCCATGCAGCGGTGGACCATTCGGAGAGCCATGCATTGGTGGAGCACTTGGGTTGCCAATATTAAGGTCCGTGTGAAAGTATCCAGTGTGTTCTGAACCTGGAACGCCATAAATTCTATGCACCTCAACAGCATACCTGGATGTCATCAAGTTTTGCCAGTAGTTGCCTCTGACATCCATGGTTGAGTTATGAGGTGGAAAGCAACCAGGGCCATACATACCGTGAAGAGGAGGCGTGGTCATGGACGCAGCTGTGGTGTATGGAAGATATCCTACGAAAGAGTCACTCACGTCATTTATGTTTCGCTTATACAATTACATTTTTAATGGAACTCCCTTATTTGTACAGTATATTTCTAAGTGTTATGTGGTGGCTGAGAAACAAAAAATTAAAATTTGGGATCATACCATAATGTGAAGGATTTGTAGGCGCCACATCAACCCTCCTAGCATTGGTTTCAACATGAGTATTGGGAACTTCTAGTCCAAGCTGCACGTGTGTAGCTCGTATAGTTCCAACTGTTGGCAAAATGTGGTCCTCTGGATCCCCAAGGGTTCCCAAATTTAGGTCAAGACTGTTTTTGGCTTTCTCTATCTCTAACGAGAAACGATAAAGCAACACCATCTTCTCCTCGTCAAACATGTCATTGAGCAAACGATCACTGCATAGTATCTCGTTTCCACGAATAATATCTGTCATACATGTAGTGATTGACATTATTTACGCTTTTCTTAAAAAAATATTGTAACCATATGTATAACAACTAAAACTTTACCTAAAACAGTAGCCATGTGTTGCTCTTCCATCACACCCTTGGCTAGGAAAGTCAAAGATCCAACAGTGAACGGTTGTCTGCACCTGAACTGGTAAGTAGCAACATCTTCGGCACCATATATGACACAAAGTCGTGGTTCAACGTTCCATTCATGTACGCTCATAAGCATGTCAACATCAGCGTTTGTATTGATGTTGTGTGGCGGCCATGTCTCCCCATTTGGCTCAAGCATCCATTGTGGTAGTTGGAAGGTTACGATCATTGGGGTCTCTCTACGAAGCCCGAACACACTCCTCACTAGGTCCTTAAGTACGGCAACTTTCTCAGTGCTAGCAACAAGGATATCATGGGGTATGACGGTTTGATCTTGGTCGAATGTCCACACACCCTCCGGTGATTTGCTCCACTGTCCTTTAACTACACGAACAACACGCGCCATCTACGAGAAAAGAAACAACGACATATGAAGAAGTTATCAAAGTAAGGCACATTTGCAAATAAGAAAAGTTTATTTTGTATTCTTATCAACAAACTACTGTTTCTACTACCAGATACGTGAAGCTCTTTAACGCTACCTTTGATCCTATCCGGTTTCTCAACTTGTAGTAGGTGTACTTAAATTATCAACCGGAAGGATCTATATATAGCAAAAAGTTGATCTTTGTAACTGGTTACCTCCAGCTGCAGGTTGTTCTACCAAATCTTCACAATATCTCTTCATTTAATGCCGCAGCCTCCTACTCTATCTTTCTCTTCAGTAGGCTAGTTTTCGACATGACAACACAATGCTGGGTTTTTTTAATATTTATGTCTTTTTCAAGACATTCTATCACATGATAGCTGTATGGCGTAAGCTTGATGTTGTAAATATCTACAATAAACGTCTGGTGGTAATCTTGTGGTAATCTTGTTACGTTAATACCTAACAATATTAGTGGTTTAAAAATGTGCATTTACTCTACTCTTTCTAAGTATCGGCCTTGTCTTACTCACTGTTTACGTGGCACAACTAGACGTTACCACCGTCTTCTAGAAACCCACCGTTGCTTTTTTTTATTTACTTGCCCCCTTTTGTATTCTCTATATTATCTAATTTATTTCAAACGTTGATGTTGACCAACACGAAGGAAACGAGACTGGGGTAAACATGATGATTGATTTCGTCGACATTATCTACCGTGTCATTTATTTATGGTTTTGTACGTTAGGCATAGTGATGCTTTATGTTATCTTATACTTTTCTAATCACTATATGAAATAATGTCTCCGGAGTCTACCATGTACTCACATGCTATTTCCTGTTGAGGTATACCCCACACAACTTTCTATTAAGTTGCTTAACTCATTATCGTTCACTTCATCCCTTTAGAAGTTCACGCAATTAGGTTAAAGTTTGCTCTGATCTTCGATTTCATATTTCTCACTCATGTCCCTCCATTGTTGGTTCGTTTACTAATCTGACATCTATTGTTTGTGTCTGTCTGTCAGATCTAGAAGCACTATTGTACCATTTTTGGCGTTGGAAATAGGTCCGGGGATTCCTCACCGATGTACTTGTGGAGCCGTTACAATAGTGTTGACTTCGAAAACAAAAGACAATCCGGGTCGCAGATTTTATAGATGCGGTGCTGTTTTCGGTGGAAACCATGTTTTCAAGTGGGCTGATGAAGCCGTCAGTGAGGAGATAGAGGTTATAATCGGGAAGCAAGCAGCTATAGAGGAGATGATGGTCGGAATAAAGGAAGAAATCAATGAAATGAAGAAAGATGTGTCTAAGATTGTTACTCTCCTCGATAAGTTGGCTTCGCATAGATTGTGATGAAGGTAAACGACTCTCCGTGTGTGGTCCATAAACATTGTCCGAATCCAGTTTTCCGGCTATTTAAGTATATCCTTTTTGTAATAGTTTTGTGCACCCATTTGGTAAGTCAGTGATGGTAATGTATTTTCTCATTTGTGTGGCTTTTAGTTGGTTACATGTAACTTATTATTTACTAAACTAGACCGTAACGTCCATGACATCAGTACTTGTAAAACAGTTATTACGCCACCCTTTAGCTTCGGTATGCCTTCGTTGGTATGTGTCGCTCACATTCATCGATTAGTACTCTTGCAGGATTATAACTTGTGTTGATATAATATGTATTTTACAAGTTGACAGATTAGGTGTAAGCATTAGTTAGTGTAACTGCTGCTTCCCTTCAATTGGAAATTACTAATGAGTTGCTTTACGTTTCGACTCTGGTATTTAAGCTACTAAACTCGGTTAAAGGTGTATGTTAAAAAATGCCCAGTTAGTTTCTCATTTAAAGATGCCCATATTGGAGTTTGAGTTTCACTATTCTTCGACTGATGTCTTTTAGTAACCTGTTGTAAAGTAATTTATTGAGTTACTAATGAGCCGCTATTTTATAACTTGCTTTCTAATTGGCCAAGAAAGATGTCATTATTTATTGAACAAACTCGGGAATTTTACATATTCCGTCCACTAATCCCAAACTATATATGTTTATTGCCTTGTCCCATAATTTACTACCAGTCGCATCATCCGATTTCGTACATACACCTTCATCATCCGAGCTTCATCTATCCGAACCTCTAATCTAACACAGTTTATATTGCCGCTTTGCAAGTGGCTCGATTATGACCGGCAGACTTGCACCGACTGCATGTAGTCTTCTTTTTAGGTCCTCGCATCTGCAATCAAATTTTACATTAAACTGTTACTATTATAAAAAACTTGTAGATTTTAGATCAAACCTGGAATTCGCCGCGTGATAAGATTCTATTTTTACGTGGCCTCCCCAGTGGCCTTCGGCTAGCAGGGGGATTTATTTCAATCTCAGCAATCGATCCGTCACTTGATATTAACTCTATGCTCTCGTATTCTATGACAGGATTGATTATCTTAGCGTATGCTGCCATGTATGTACTTGTAGTGTAACAAGCATCCACCAAGGAGTCAACTCGTATTTGGTTACGTGTTGCAGCAGCAATAGCATGCATGCAAGGAATCTTCAAGGCTTGGAACTCTTTGCATGAACACTCTCTCGAAGTTAGTTTGAAATGGAAAGTGTTCCCGTCTTTATCACGTACCTCATACTCACCTTCAGCGATTGGTGTAACCCAAAGAGATCCACTCCGATCAAAATTAGAAGCTACAAGCTCTTCAACGCGTGGCGTCAGTATCCTTCCTTCCCTCATTCCAAGGTCCCTTCTTGTGGCAAACCAGTTCATAAGCTTAGCTCTTATATATTCCAGCAGAGATAGGACAGGATATTCTCTAGCATCTCGTAAGACTGAATTCCATGTCTCCGCAGCATTACTTGTCATAATGTTGTACCGGTTGCCCTTGAAATGTGAACGAGCCCAATGTTGAAGTCCAAGGCCGAGGAGGTAATCTGCGCATGATGCATTAACCCGTTTTATTTCATTGAAAGTAATGTAAAAGTCATACACCCTATACGCTCTTGCAGCTTTTCCAACAAGGTAACCCAAATGTTTGTCTTTGAAGTATGTCCGTATATTTCTTTTCAAGTGTAAAATGCATGCGCAATGCTGGCCCCGAGGATATTCCTATAATCAGTCCAATTTATACAATCAAAGTATGGTTGTGTACTTGTTGTAGCTAAATGAAACTTCTAAGAGATAAATAAATATAAGGGCCTAAATATATTCAACTAATGTTGTATTACCTTTGCGATTCCATAGTATATAGATGGATGCCTGTCAGATACAAAGACAATCTTTTCATTGTTTGGTATAATTTGGGCTAGTTTTGTGAAAAACCATTCCCAAGACCTATCATTCTCACCATCCACAACTCCAACGGCCAAAGGAAATACTTGATAATTTCCATCTTGTGCGGAAGCTGTCAACAGACATCCTGCGTACTTGCCTCGCAAATGTGTCCCATCAACTATGACAACCTTCCTCATGTATTGGTATCCTTCAATACTGGCACCCAGAGCAAGGAACATATATTTGAACCGATGCCCTATCCCTTCTGTATATGCGGTGTGTATCTCGGTAAGCGTTCCAGGATTTGCGGTGACAAGCTTATCCAAGTAATTCGGCAGAAGATTGTATGATGCTCCAGAAGAGCCTTTTGCATAGTCTAGCGCAACCTGCCTTGATCGCCATGCTTTCCAATACGAAATGTGGACGTCGTGGTCTCCTTGCATAGCTTCACGTATTTCGTTTGGGCGTGGCCCTCCTCCTTTGCCAGCAAACTTTGCCTTCATCATGCCACCTATGACGGTATGCGTAGCTTGAGATTGATACCCGGCACGTTCATCAACTGAGCAAGAATGGTTAAGGTTAGCCGTTCTTATTTCATATAACTGCGTATTCTTAAGCATTACTCTATAGACGCGCCAGTTACATGTTGGGCTAAAACATCGCAAAACCATTCCTCCAGGAGACGACCTGCTGTTTCGTAAGCGAAATTTATTTTTTATAGCATACATCGCCATTTTCTGCTTGAATTATTCTCTGGAGTTGAAAATCATTCCCACAAATATACTACTTTCAGTACCCCCTCGTACGCCTGCATGATTAATAAATAAATCAACAATACGGTTACTCTTGCAATATACGCCAAACATTAATACCGGTGCCGTGCTTGTTACGTTATCTGTATGCTATTTTGCACAATTTTCTTTAACATACGTATGTAACGGTTATTGACTACAACTACAAAAGGTCACATTTTTTGGGGCACCTTTTAATATACAGACATTCAACAGCAAGTAGTATGTGTCTATGTGTGATACAAATTATAAGAGATTAACTACTTTTCAGCACTTTTTCAATTATTATATGCCTACTGTGTGGATACTCACCAATGTTTCCATCAATGTGAAAAGGATATTCATCTACTCCGAAGCTTGACTGATGTCTTCCTCTTTCCCCGTCGAGCCTATGTTGCCTATTTGAATCATCGGGTACATTTAGATAACAATCTGCAAACCCATCTTCCACGTTACCTTCAGTCGAACCAAGTTCATTATTTGGTGGTGTTTTTGAACTTTCCCCTACAACCAAAATACCCTTAAGATTCGGAAACTACGTTTCGTATTAGCAGTCAAATGTCTAGTTTGAAACGCACGAACCTTGGTAAATGGTATCATTCATAGGAACAATGATTGGATTAGCTGGATTGTTTCCAGTTACCATATAATTAACACCTGGCGTTGACCCGGTCGATGATGCATCAAGTTCAACAATAGTCCTGCTCGCCAGTGGATCAGAATTTTCATCTAAATTTTTCCCTGCAGCATGTATATGGCCGTGCATGTAAAAAAATTCACAATTAATGTTCAATTAAAAGTAAGATCCCTTTATATGTAGTTTTACCATTTTCCCACAGAGTTAGGGCCATCTCTATATCTGCCCATTCCGCACTCAAAAAATGTGGTTCTTCCTCGACGTTAAGACGGATTATTGACTCTTCTCCATCAACGGGTCGTACAGTGCATTTTGTTGTGCGGTTCGTTTCCACCACCTATACATTCATGTTAACCTTCACTAATACTTATATTCTCAAGTATGCCACCGCTTACTTTTCATAACGTTACAATATATAGTTTAGTGGTATTTGTTCATGGTGCGTATGTATGGCTAATTTACTATGAACCCAGTAATGTATCACACACCCCGGATTTATATTACATTTTTTTGTATCGTTTCAGTAGGTAAAGTTGCAACAAATTAATTTGTTCACCCAAAACTTACTTTTCCACGACTGGGTACTTCCCTCCGCACGTAGGTTGGCTTCCACATTTCCACAGTTGTTACTGGCTTTCTCATATTCGAAAGAAAAACGGTACAGAAGAAGTAACGTTTCCTCTGTCAACAATTGCTTCAGGAGCCTTACACTACATGGAATGTCTTCTTCACCAACGCTTTCTATATTGTATGCAATAATAGAAGTGTTCGTTAGTTGTTAACGGATATTGAAGTTAATAGTCTATATTTCTTTTCACTATATTATTACTCGTACCGTTTATCCGTGCGCAGTTAATCTCGTCGCTTACACTTGGGTCGACATACGTAGTGTCCCCAATTTTGAATGGAGTCATGCAGTTGAACTGGTATTTCGCTACATTGCGTGCACCGTATATAACACATATGGTTACCTCGTTCTTCCACTCTTTCACACTCATCATCATCGCAACATCTTCAGACGTTACTATATTCGTTGGTGCTTGAACTCCTGGATCGTCTTCCACCATAGTCGTCGGTAGTTTATATGTTAGCATCAATGGAGTCAATGGTCCAATACCCAGCTCCTGCCTTACAAGTGTGGTGAAGTCTTCAATGCTTTCGTTAGTTCGTCCAACAATGTAATGACCCGTGTCGGCAATATCTGGTTCGAATTCCCAGTTGTCATCACCGGTTTTCTCCCAGCATCCACTCCGAATATGGACTACAAGTCCCATCTGCTAAATAACATAAATGTCACGGTTAGTTATGATATTATGGTTGCGTTGCACATAATAAGCAATGTATCCAATTTACAATAGATACGCTTTTAAAGCTCGATATTTAGATCAATTTCGAAGTAAACTGTCCTATTCTATTTACATATACTCACTTTTCGTACACCCTCGCTACCACTAGCTGTTGTTCTACTTAGTGTACCTCGTAGTAGTGTTACTTCTGAGCATGGATGTTTTAGAAGTGTTGTGTGCTCAATTATGAGGATCACCACCGTTATTTATAGACGCTTGCATGCATGTATTTGGGTTCAAAAGATTGTGTGGGTCACAAAACTTACGCGTGTTCACTTACAGGCCTTTTACATCGTATGTTATTGATGCTGCCAACACATACTCTTCAGATATTTTTGTATATCTACCTCATATTATATCATAAACAGGCGTCAATTGTATCCTAATCACATATTTTGAATGAAGAAATGTGTACTTTTCCCTCCCGACGTTGGTGAACATATCGTTTCTTTACGGCGACGTTTTGCAGCTTACGTTGCAACGTGTGGTGAAGAACAAAACTTGGGTACGTCAGCTCCTGCTACAGTTCTCTCCACGTGCTCTTATATCAGCACATTTTCGTCACATGTAAAAAATCAGCATATGATGTTGACAGTCAAGCCTAACCCACGCAACTTCCTCCATCCGGTTTCAGGTAACTCGTTTTTTCCCTGCGTTTCTGTGTGCGTGAGGTTAGTATCGACATTCAAGCGTCTCGTCACCATGTTCTCTAATTAATAAAAGATATGTCCATCTACTTAAATAAGATTCTTCTTATGGTTATTGCTGCAAATGAGCCTTAATATATTTAGAACATTATTAACTATTTTTAAATAAAGCTAACTAATTATTTGTTTATTTAAATTACATCTAACTATTTGTTTATTTATTTAAATTACAGCCAGCTAATTGTTTGTTTATTTAAAATAAAGCTAACTAATTATTTATTTATTTAAAATAAATGCTTCAAAATTTTGTATATAAATTAGCAAACTAAAAACATCAAAGTTCAGAGGGTGACGCTGCTTGGTTAATAGTTCCTGTCAGTTTAGTAGACGATTATGATTCATTTAATTCCTCTTTGAAAAAAACGTGGCGTGTTGAATTTCTCATCGCATGTTCATACGGTTTAAGATTGTACACTCTTGTTTACATCAACCATATGTCCATAAGTTAGATTCTTTTATGTAATTTTCAAGGCATTAAAAGACGAATTAGTGACGATTATCCAGTCATATACTTAGCGTAAGGCAAAAGGAGACCATAAATAGCATAAAGCAAAGGGAGAAGTAGTTAAGTTTTTTTCTTTTAATATGCGCAGACTTAATTCTTCTTCGAGTTTTTTCGAAAATTTTATG
>JABAYD010031040.1:0-10056 GCA_014822095.1 Diplotaxis tenuifolia
TACTGATACAAGTTGTTATTTAAATTTGGACTATTTCTAAAATGTTACAAATAAATAAATAATATATGACATATAATTTATTGGACCGCATTACTTAAATCAAACTAACACGGTTAATATCTGTAAATCAAATTAAAAAAATGACAGTTTATCAATATGTAAATCTACTAATTATATAAAACCCGTAGATTTCATATCTTAACAGTTCTTTAACAAATTAGAAATCTACTAATTATATGAAATCAATAGATTTAAAAATAGTAATATAATGTTTAATATCTAACAGTTCCTTAAAACAATGGAAATCTAATAATTAAATGAAATTGATATTTTCAGGTGTTTAATATATATTTTTTAAAAAAAATTCATTATTAGTCACTTATTTAAATCATGTATTTTAAAAATGTTAATGTATTTTAATATTAAATAACAATCACTCTGTTTTGATAAATTTCAATCGTAAGTTTTTATTTTATTTTAAATTAAATATAAAGCAAAACCAAAAATTAAATCTAAAAACTAAAAATGCGGGTTATATTTTTTTCTTTTCTTTACAAAATAAACTATTGCAATTTTTTTTTGAAAAAATGTCATCTTTCATTTTTAAATTAGATGTTTGATTATTTATGATTTGTTTGTTGGTGATATCAGTTTATACTAATTCAGCTGATATAAAAACTAAAAAACAGAACCAAAAGATGAAAATAAAAAAAGAAATTTAAAAAACTAAAAATTAAAAACCAAAATCTAAAACAAAATTTGAAAAAAAAAACTGAAACTAAAAACTAATGCAAACTAATCATTACCACAAATTTCGGATTATTGATTTTATGTGAAAACGTATTTTAAATAAAGACAAAAACCAATTATATAAAATTTTAATCATAAAAAAATTTCCGCGCTTGGAAAGCGCAGGTCAAAAGCTAGTTTATAAATTATTTTTAAAATCCAGTCGTCCAGACGTCCAGACGACTGAAAAATATCTCAGACGACTCAAATAGCTTACTAGGGCTATATTCGTAAAAATGTTTTCTGTTTTTTTTGTTTGGTCACAAAGAACTATGTTGTAATTTCATAACCCTTTTAGTTTAGATTTGCATTTGATTTTTGGCAAAAAAAACCCAATAATATATGTCAATTTTGACTCCTCTGCAAGTTTTGCCTACCTCGGCCACTGGTCTAATGAGACGTGGTTTGTAAAACCGCAAGACCAATCATTAACGGACCGGATTGAGTTAGGTACTTAGCTTATGTAATCACAGTACATTTAACCATTAACACCAAACAGTTATGTATATGAAAGATGAAATGAAACTAAAGAGATTTCGAGGGACAAGCATAGCTTGTAGCCTTGTACCATTCATGAATATAACTAACTATTTTTAAGGTAGCATAGCACATTAATAGCAGACATAAGTTTCTTAATACACAACACATGCAACAAAAGTTAAAGACCGACTCTGTTTATTTGTCCTGCATCCGGTAACTCGACCAAATACCATTGCTCATTCTCTTACTGCACATCCATAAAATTATGGAGTATTCTCGAGGTACACAAGAATGCGGAGCAAATAAGTTATCAGAGAACAAAGGAACAAAAACAAACAAACCTATTTTCATCGTTTTTCAATTTTTTTACACTGATTTTTTTCTAAACAATCACACATGACCACCACATAAAGTCTTTGAAATAAGTTACCCAAACCGATGAAAATAACTACAAAAATATATATGTTTTACATGATTAATAACTTGTAATAGCTTAGGGCAATGACTCTTCATGATGATGGATGAGATATAAACCTTTCTCCTTCTCTAACTAGTATTACTGCTACATCATTTCCCTTCAATTATATTACACCATGCTTCAGGCTTTGAAAACTCAGGGTCGGCTGGCTTTTGAGGAACACGTTGATGTCGAGTACGCAAAGCTTTGGCAGCGAATCTCGAGACATATACAGTTGCTCCCAGACTGAGTTGTGTGTCTTGTGGAGTCTGTTGTTCGTCTACTTCGGCCCTTAAAGTCTCACGAAGCTTCCTTTGCGAATGTAACCTCCAAGCTGCTTGTATGTAGCATGCTCCCCATAGCCGCCAGGGCCCTGAATAGAATCTGCAAAAAAAGATTACTTGTGTCTCACGTTTTTTCTTATTAAGGTAATAATAAGACATCCAATACTCTTTTGTTTTGAAGCCTTGCCTGAACATGTGTTTGAGTTTAACGGTATGAAAGCGATTGAAATGGGAAGCGACAAACTTGAGATCATCAGGCAAGAGAGTGACGCCTTCAACATCGGTAAGAGTCATTACGGTTCTGGTTGAAGTGGGAAGGCGAGGAGAAGGATGGGGATCAAGAACCCAAAAGAGAAGATCTCCACATATGTCACCTGCCTTGAGGATGGAATAGTAGTATTCACTAGATCTGGTCGCACTTCTCAGATTACCTCTTGTTACAATCAGCATTTTCTCAACCGGGTCGCCTTCTCGCACAATATAGCTATTTGCTGAGTAGAAAACAGACTTCACCCTGTCACAAAGTGCTTCTAGTAGCCAGCCATCATCCATAATGTAAAGCCAAGGAACCTGAAAAACTCACAAAGCAAGAAGTTAACCCACTATATATATCCAGGTGGATCACAAAAGTGAGGTTGCTTACACTCTTCAATAACTCGAGATAAAAATGTCGCTTGGTTTCAAGCCTGAGGTCTTTGGGAAGTCTCCGGAGAAAAGCTTCCTCTTCTGTGCCTCTGGTTTCACGCCATTTGTAATCTTCATATCTCCTTATGCGTTCCTTTAGACTCTCTGGTAGCATCCTGTAGGACATCCATTTCTCTGTGTCTCTCTTCTTCTCCTCCCTTTCATCTACTCTAATAGTCGTTGATTGCAAGTACTTCTGTGATCACACCACCAAAAGAATCAGATTTACAAGATCAAAATCTAAACAGCGAGGTGTGAGTTTATTACCTGAACATTTCCAATGAGAACAGCAAACAAGAGTAAACCAGAGACGCAGATGATGATAGCAAACACAATCTCCCCTACAGAGTTGCTTGTCTCCAGGTTTTGGCCTAGAGCACTTTAAAGTAAAGAGTACATGACAGGCACTACTTAAAAGGGATGAGTTATGCTATGAGAGTTTAGATGCACTCATGCACCAACCTTAGATTCCGGAGACCCCACCAAAAGCAGTAGAAGAACTTCTTGGGAAAGTCCCTTGACTCTACCACCCCAGACGTCAATGCATCAATGTACATACCAAAGTTGAAGACTGTGGAGTTTGTGATTTGTTCAGGGTTGATTAATGGGCATGAAGCGTTTAGAAAACGTTGATTTGTTCAGGGTTGATTAATGGGCATGAAGCGTTTAGAAAACGTATGTTCTCTCCGCCGCCACCTCGTGCACAGTACAGACCAGTGAGGTTACATCCGGGTGTCTTAACACACGCTTCACGCCAGCATCTAGCTTTTGTCTCAATTGCACTCAAGTACCAGAAAGCACCAATCACCTGAACAACAATGATCATAAAAAGATTTGTTTGTGAGGAAAAAAAAGCAGTGCGAATGAGGGGAGAAAGAAGCTCTTGCTGCTTACATGACTCGGCAACAAGTAAAGGAAAAGGTTTAAAGCAGCTCCAACCCACTTCGTTTCAGCTACTGTACCAGAAGCTCTCGTCACTTCTTTGAAGATGGGATAGATACGGATAATTCTCGGCATATATTGACAGAACATAACCCATTTCAGTATCTCCTTTGTCACCAGTGATGCAATCCGTTGCTTTCTTGGAAGGAAAGCAAGAACCACCACCTGCAAGATCTCTCTACTTTTTTATATTTGCAAAGACTACGAGAGATATAAAGGAGGGGAAACACACCTGAGGAATGGGGAGAACAGAGACAATATCAACAATGAAGTAGAAAAGGAAACTTCTCTTCGGTATAGCCTTAGAATGCAAGATTAACTCGCCTCTTAGGGATACTTGAGAACGAGGAGCGATGCACTCGGTTATGAAATGAAAAATGATATGAATCACATAAAAAGTGTCAATAAAGGTACGAAGGACACAAACTGCTGCGCCAAGCTTCTTGTCCAAAGCGAAGCAGTACTTGTCAGATTCAATCACAGGGATAAAGAAAAACAAAGGATCAAACGCCAAAGCAACCACGCAAAAGAACATGACAATCTTCCTCCAGTTTTCAAGGGTTTTCATCTCCTTGTACATTTTCTCTATACGTCCTATAACGTTCTCGAATCTCTCGGTTAGAGATAGAGTGGAGGAAGATCTCCGAAGATTCCCAGTAGCATACCTGCATCAACAAGAGGTCACTAAAATAACAACTCGTGTTATTTACCAACAACAAAAAGGAATGAAGAAGCTACCTCACGGATTCTCTCCTCCGATAACTCATGAATGTACGTAGTTTCTTCCTTTGCTCGATCTGTTGTTCTTCAGAGACCATACAAGTAAACGTAGTCAACTAAGGCGCCTCTCTACCTAAGTCTATTAGACTGCATTGAAACTCGAGCTAAAGAAACTTTAATAACATACTTGACACTATCCAGTGTTGACTTTTCAGTCTAAAGTTGTGATATAATATAACCCGGAACATGAACTGGAGTCTCTTGTATGGGCCTCGCAGGTGAACCTATTGCAGAAGGAGAGGCAAGCCCAGCACTATAGTACTGCCCATTATATGGAGGGTTTCAACTAAGGTGTTCTAGCATTGTAGAAGAAACAGACTTCACCCGGTCACACAGTGATTCTAGTAGTCTGTTAATCTTCATATCACGAATTTCAGATGAAAAGTATCAGCTAGTTGATAACACTGGATCATCATATATTCTTTGACAAAGAAAAATATTAAATACACATTACAATTGAAACACATTCCAAGTGGGGAAGGACAACACAATCAAAAGATGGCAGACAATTAGATGTTTAGACCTATCTTCATTGGGAGAGTTCAAATTAGCATCTTTTTCATCATCAACGAGCAATGTGCGCGTGGCCTAAAGATGAATCATCCGTGTCACCACCATCAACATGCTAAAGGCCAACAAGAACCAAGTGCAGGAAACACGTCTGCCACGGCTCAAATCTGCGTGTCCTGCACCCACTGAAGTGTCATCCGCGACTCCACCGTTGCTTACTCTCTTACTGCACATCCATAAGAGTATTCTTAAGTTACATAAGAATCAAATGAGACAAGCTATAGACGTGAATCATCAACGAACAAAGCAGCACAAAAGATTCCCACAAGTAAAACCAAAGACATTTATTCATGTTCATCATGTACTGAACAATCAATCTAAGAACTAAATACGTTCTCCGTAAACAATTTAAGTAAGTTAAGTAACTTCATTCTTATCAAAACAAGTGTTGCTCTTTATAAAGAAACTAAGAAAAAGGAAACTTTAAGAGTTCAAACCACCAAACAATCTCTCACATCACTCAAAAACATCATATAGAGTCAAAATCTAATCAAAACCAGTAATAAAACATCACTCAAACGCCACATACCTCGAAGGATACTTGCAAGTTCCTTGACCTGAAATCACACACACACATAAGAAAAAAAAAAACTTCAACAAGCTGCAAGAAAGATACCAACTTTGAATCTGGAACTCGAGTGTCAATGATAAAGAGGGGAGCTTTACTGGGATTAATGGAAGTGAGAGCAGCGTTGTTGTTGAAATTGCAAGCATCGTCAGCGAGTCCGTTCTTCAAGTAGTAGTTATTGAAAACAAACGATGCCATCTTCTGGATATCCGTCGGGTCGTTGCAAGGTCCACCCTGCTGAATCGGGCCGCAATCGGCGCCGCCTTTTCCACAAGCCCAATCCATCGCCGTCTGTAGCGACGAATCTTCCGCGTTGTTCTTCGCCACGCACCAAAGCTCCGCCTGCAACACTTGTCCCCCGGCCTGCGCCGCCGCAACGGCCATGAGCACTGCCGCTGTCGCGGCGAGGAGAGAGAGATAAAGGTGAAAACACTTGGGGAGAGTCATAATCGTTTCGGCAGAGAGAGTGAGAGTGGGGGAAGATGAAGTAAGTGAGCGTCGTTACCGTTAAAGGTTTCAGGAAGCTGGAAAGATCTAAAAGTGACGAAGCATTAAGTGGGAGAGAGAGAGTAGTTGAGAGACTATTTTTGGACTCTTTCGTGATGAGATAGAAATATCAGTTTTCGGAATTCTAGCGATTAATTATTTGGGCTTCTTTTTAACAACTTCCAGCCCATGTAAGCAAAGGAATGTTGATGACGTGTCATTTCTCGATTGGTTAGTTTCCTTGTGGAAGACTTCTCTCGACTCGACGACTATTTGGGATTTTTGTGAAAGATGGAAAAGTTATGTATGCATTAGGTAAAACAGTGGTTACTGGAGCCAACATAAGGGATTGGACTAGTTGCTCGGATCGATGACGTGTCATTTTGTGATTCGTTAGATTCATCGTGAAAGACTTGGAAGGTTTGTCGTCGCGACCTTTGAAAGAGAATTCATTGTATCTTCCCCCGAGAAGAAAAAAAATCAGCCATGGCTTCACCGTCAGATCCCACAGATTCATCTCGAGATCAAGTTACAGAACCAGAAACCCTTCCACCAAACTCTAATCCAACCGAGAAACCCACCGTAGAGCAAGGAAATGAAACCCTAAATCTAAAATCAACGCAGAGAGATCTCGAGGAGCCCGACGCCATAGATCAGCAACCAGATCCATCGATCGGAGAAAGCAAGAACGAAGAGGACGATACTGACGCCACACAAGCCGTAAGCTCTTCAATTTACCGCCGTGGAGGTGGTGGGGGGAAGAAGAAGAAAGGGTTCCTTAAGAAACGTAAGCAGCAAGAGAAGTCAAGGGAGAAGCTTGAGGTACTCCTAAAAACCCTAAAGCCCATACCTTTCGTACCCAAGAAAGCCCTAGACTTTGCTCGCCATGAGAAGCTGTTGAAGACATTAGGGATCTGGGAGTTTCTTCACTTGGAGTTCGATCAGAATATTCGTCAGGATCTTGTAGCGAACCTCGTGGCTTATTATACTACAGAGGGTAGGTGTAGCTATGTGAATGGGGTTAGGGTTAATGTCACGCGTGCTGATTTGGCTCGAGCTTTGAAGTTGCCTAAGAAGAAAGACATTGTGATTACTGATGAGGAGAGGGAAGTTCTGGAGACGGATGAGTCGGCTAAGTTTGTTGATGAGATTATAAAGACTTGGGTTCTGCTGCATACTGATGATATGTGGGTTATGCCTGTAGAGGTGGTTGAGTGGGGAAAGGATGTGAAGGAGAAGCAGTTGGAGAAGCTTGATTGGGCCGCACTGCTCTGGTTCATGGTTGAGAAAGAGCTCAAAGCTGATCCTCCGCTTGGTGATTGTTTCTTTGCTTCTCATCTGCAGCTGTTGATCAGAAACCAGAAAGAGGATTTACTAAGGGAAGAATCTAAAGTGGATGATGAGGAGGAGGATGATGTTAAGGAGGTTGAGTTTATGGTTAAGTCTTCAAAAGAAGATTTACTAAAGGAAGAATCTAAGGTTGGTGCGGAGGATGATGATGATGATGTTAAGGAGGTTGAGTTTATGGTTAAGTCTCCAAAAGAAGATTGTTCGGAGGTTAAGGAGGAGGAGAAAGATGTTGTTGCTGCTGATTCAGGAAGAGATGATTGTGCAACTGAGTCAAAGGAACAAGAGACTTATGTGGAAGAACATATGATTGAATTGAATCTTAGGCAAGAGACTGTGTCAGAAATGGTAGCTGTGGAGCAGCAGCAGCAAGGTCCTGTTGAGGAACAGCCAACGAATGTTGAGGAACAGCCAATGGATGTTGAGGAAAACAAGAAAGAAGAGGATGAAAAGTGGCCATGGAATGGAGAAACACATGTTGGTACTTCCCATTTCCTTCGCCATTGTGATCTTAGTATTTCTAGAGATGGAGACGAAGAGAACAATATAGAAGGACACATGGAAATGGGAGAAGACGACGAACAGATTGAAGATCTTGAGGAAGAAGATGAAGATACAGAAAAGCATGAAGAAGGTTTTCCTTTTTTCCCAAATGGAGACTCTCTTCATGGAGTTGGCCAAGAGAATCTCATCTTAGGAGATGCATCTCCGTTACGTTATGCCTCTGGGTTACAAATGCATGGCAACTCGAGTGATGGTCATTTTCTTGCATCTATGGCTCTGGCGGCTTCAGGTAGTAATACCAACAACAAGAGGCAGATTGATCACGAGAATGATATGTCCTATCATCATAACCCCCCTGAGAGTAAGAGGTTGAGGACTGATGAACCATCTTGGGATGAAAAACCGCCTCCGGTTGAGGTATGCGTGGAGCAGATTATGATGTGGGCTGAAAAAGCTAGGATGTCATGTGCTCAAAAAGATCGAGAGGGTGCACAGTCTGAGATGAACCAGGAGTATCTGATGAGCGAGGTGCAAAGAAAAGATGAAACAATTCATGATCTTAAAAGAAGCATGTACGAGGAGCAACAGAGAAAAGATTTAATGATCTATAGGCTTGAGACCGAGCTCAGGATGATGACAAGTGTGTTGGAAGGGTATAGGAAGGCTTTGAAAGCAACCAAAAAGGCATCAGCTGAGCACAGGAAACGTTGCCCTTTACGTGATGAAAAACCTGTGTACAAGGATGTTAAAGGATCTGGAGGTTTAGTTCTGAGCGTTGCTGAAGTTGAAAAGCTGAGATTGAAGCAAGAAGAGGAAGACAGGGTGACACGAGCTCGGATAGAGAGACAAATCGAGGAGTTTGGAAGTGACTGTGTTAGAGTATTTGAAGAGCAAATGGATGCAGTGGAGTTGCTAAACGAGAGATTGATCGAGGTTGAAAATGAAGTGAAGATCTGTAGAGAAACACTTTCTGAAAGCAAGAAGGATGAGACTTGTGAAGTTGCTACTGCTGCTGCTGCTGCTGAAGTTGCTACCGCTGCTGCTACAGAAGAGACATGAGATGCTCTTAAGGTACTTCTACTCAAAAGCCCAGTATATCGTTGCCCTCTTTCTTTGATTGGAGCTAGAACTTTATATTATGTAGATTTCTGCAAATCGGTGAAGCTTTTGAAACTCATTTGAACTAATATCATTTTAGCCTCTTTTTGTATGATGTAGACAATGTTGATTGAATCTGTTTAAATCTCGTTCTAGGAAAATATAATCAGACGGCTGTGATCAGTGCCAGTCTTGAGATGCTCGTAAGGTACTTTGCTACTACTCTCTTTTACTTAAATGTCCAATAATAACGTTATCTTCTTTGATTGGAGATATAACTTTATATTATGTTTTTTTATCTTTCCTTTGTAGGTTTCTGCAAATCGGTGAAGCATTTGGGACAGATACCATTTTAGCCTCGTTTTGTTTTGATGTAAACAATGATGATCGAATCTCTTTAATCTCGTTCTAGGAAATGTAATCAACGGTTGCGATCAGTGACAGTCTTAATTAGCATTACATTGTATCAACATTTATTAGTCATCTTTGAGACTCGTTAGCTAGTGCTAAACAACTTCAGATCCGTTTAGTGCGTACCTGGTCTGCACGGTCGGTAGTATACATATCAGTTCTAATTGATTCTTTCTTGGATGTTCACTGTTTTATTTCCTCTATAAAATAGAAGGCTTTTTCTTTGAACATAGATGAAGAATGAAGAATTATTTTCAATGGATTTCCCATAATATTTAAGAATGATATTCTCTTTTCTTAATATAGAAGGTAAAATAACAAAATGATTAGTTTAGATTGAAAATAGATGACGGAATAATACTTCAAATCAAATATAAAAATTAGAGGAAGGCCTTGAGTTTTAGACTCATCAATGAGAGGATTGACTTGAGTAATAAATAAGGCCCAGTGAGAGGAAAGGCTTTGGTATTGGCGTTGACTAACATACGAGTTCAAACATTGAAACTGATTATATTTTCATACATACTAGTGGTTTTCCCGGGCTACGCCCGGGTATTTTTACATAAATTTTAGTTTATTATATTAATTTTTGAATATATAATGTATCTATTGATTTAAAAAAATATAAATCATAAAATAAAGTTTAAATTATTAAA
>JABAYD010031066.1:0-20877 GCA_014822095.1 Diplotaxis tenuifolia
AAGGGTAGTTGGGTCTTTTTCCTAGCAAAAAAAATAGGGTAAAGATGATTAGTGTAAAGATGAAATATGGCATCTTGAAAGTTCTATTAGTCAGAATTTCTCTTTTTCATTCCTACTATTCGTATTGAATTTTTTTTGTCAGATTATGAATGAAAAACAATTATGAAGAAAAAAATAAAATTCTTTCTATTATATTTATATTAATGATTTAGAATTATCAACTAAAATTATTAAAAATGATAAAAAAAACAAAATTACCAATTAAAATTATTAAAAACATAACAAATAAACAAATTATCTAAAATCAAAAAAAAATATAACATATAAACGAAATCCACATCAGCAAATCAATCACCACAAATGAATACACAAATCCTAAGCTTGCAAAACATTTGTTTGGTAGATGAATGATGGACACTTGAATCACACCGTAGTGGCTATGGTTGGATATGGAAGTATGGGTCTGGAAGTGAGTAACTTTTAGGGCTGAAAAATAAAGAAAACCGTATGTTTTTTTTACACAAAGAAATGGAAGCGTTGATCTAGGCGATGGAAAACATGATACAAAACACCGACTGGCAACATTTTGGGATGGAATGCAAGAATTTATTGTCAATGATTCAAGATTCGAAATATTGGCCGAGTTTCTCCACATAACTAGGAGAATTTGATTCGTTGAAGAGACAATTTTCAGACTTCAAAATCTTCTACATATAAAGATCGCAAAACCGGACTGCATATGGCTTAGGTAGGATTGCTCGCAATTTCTACCGTCATTTGTCCTTTGCTGGTTGTTTTATTCGGTACGTATTCTTAGATCACCTAGTTTGAGTAATAAAATAGTCTTTGATTTTTTGTTTTTAAACTAATTCTGAAATAATAGTATAGATTAACAGAATATCTTCAATTTAATATTTGGAAGTATTATAATTTAATTTTAAATGTTAGATAAATTTGTATAATTTTAG
This sequence comes from Diplotaxis tenuifolia, assembly GCA_014822095.1. NCBI lineage: Eukaryota > Viridiplantae > Streptophyta > Magnoliopsida > Brassicales > Brassicaceae > Diplotaxis > Diplotaxis tenuifolia. The sequence goes on from JABAYD010031066.1 coordinate 969, forward strand.
AGAATACTATGATTTTAAATAAAAAAATTTTTAAACTATACAAAATTATGAAATTTTATACTTTAACTAAAGGTTTCACCAGAATAACATAAAATTACAAAAAAATCTACTAAAACTAAAAATCTAAAATGCCTAGTATAACATTTATATAAAAATCATTAAAATCACAAGTTTAACAACACTATATTTTAAGAAACTCATGTATGGATAACATAAAATTTCATCAATCTAAATCCCAAATTTAGTACACCCATCCCTTAATATTTTCAAGAATATTACTAAGTTACCTATAATTATTTGCATCCCCAAATTCATATTCTTTGTATTTTATTTAACTACAGGCTCATAGAAAAGGTTTAATAAACTATTCAAGCATGCCCTCCCCCTCCTTTTTTTTGTCATCCATGCCCTCCCCTTTAATTCTCCTTCTTTAGCTCCTGAGAAAAGACCAAGGTCCTGTTGCTGTCCCAATCCTGTTACAGTTCCAAATCACATTCTGTTAAAAGAAAACTTTTAATCATTTTCACTACAAGAAACAGAGAGATTCAAAGATTTTTTTACCGCCAGAATCCAACGGCTGCTCTAAGACTCATGTAAATGGTGAGACCAAACCAAAGTCCAATAAACCCATGAATAGACGAGAGTACGAGCAAACACAAAATGCTAACTATAGCCACCAAAACTAGTGAAGCTGCGGCATAACCAAAATCAGATGCTCCAAAGTTAACTCCATCGAATACAAACGCTAAGGCATTGATTGGTTGTGTCCCTGCCACAAACTTTAAGAAACAAGAACCAGTTTTACCCACAATGTGATCAACATAATTTTGGTTTAAGGGCTCCAAGGTGAAGTTAAATGTAATCACCGGAAGTCCTATGCTAATGAGGTGTAAGACTTTATCATCTTTGGTGAATAGTCTTGCTCCAAAATGCAATCCTGCTCCAAGTATAACCGCGAGTAGAAACCCGAGAACCAGTCCCAACTGTCACAAGATTTAGCCCATTAGTTTTTGGTTTACTTTTGTATGCTTAGGTCATAAGAATGTACCTGCAGTACACGGGAGGCGGTAGCTGCAGCTCTTTTGTAGTCCTTTTTAGCAAATGCACTCGCTAGTATTGCCTTTTAAGAGGACACATTTGTTAAAAGGTAGAACTAAAAATATTGTATGAGGAGACAGAGAGAGATCTCAAGTGCTAAACCTGGCCAGCTACAGCAAACCCATCTGCAAGAAGTGAAGTAGCTAACCAAACCTGCAAGCAAACTTGGAAAGCTGCCATGGAAATGGATCCTTCTCTTGCAGCTAGTGATGCAGAAAGCGTTACACAGAATGTTACCGCAATTACTCTCATCAATAAAAGAAAGCCTGAGAGAGAAAAAAAATACACACAAAGAAAAAATGTTTTTCATCAGAGATTTCACTATGATATCAAAGTGAGTATTATAATACAATTAGGAATCAAATAAAATGAACCTATTTAGTTTTAAAACCAGATAGTTTTAGTTCATACAAAGCTAAACATGTTTAATACATTAAAATAAACATGCTTATTACAAAAAGTTCAGTTAGATGCAATAAAAGCATATACAATACCATTTTTCATGAACCTAGAGAACTGAAGATGCTTGGTACTCAGGTAAAATATATCGACTTGACCCATCAGTTTCCACAAAAGTATTCCACACATAAGGTATCTGAAAATGAACATGTAAACAAGCCTCAGAGAAAAAGGTTGATTTCTAGAGAAAACAAGCCTCAAAAATGTGAAATCAAACTCACTGGGATAGGACATGAGCAGTGGCTGCTCCTGTAACGCCTAGACGAAAAACGAATATGAAGATAGGGTCCAGTATTATATTTGTGGCATCTCCAATCACTGTGGAAGAGATTAATACAAAATAAAAGTGGATCATCATCAGCTTTGTAATTTGTTCTGTTTCACGATCATATTAAAAATATGGCATATTACCAGTTGCATATAATGGAGTTGTGGTGTCTTTAAATCCACGGAAAACACCTTGTGTCGCAAGTGAGAGAAGAACAGCAGGTGCACCAAGTGATCTTAGACATAAATATCTAAGAGCAGGTCCCAACATTGGAGAATCCTGTAATGATTTAAAACCATGTTTGAGAAAAAGATTTTCAATCTCATAACACTCATTCTATATATATTGAGCCTAAAAGATCTGAGGCTTTACATTTTGAACTCCCATGAAACTCAAGAGAGGTTTGGCTGCGGATATAAGAATCACAGCTTGAAGAAGACCAAGAATGCCTCCAATGATTAAAGCAGATGAAGCTGATGGTATGTTTCTTTTCTTGACTGGAGGTTTACTAACACTAAAGATACTTGAAGTGATTTTAGATGCATCTGATGCAGAATCTGAAAGAAAGATCAAACAAACTAGTGATTAGTACTCTCAAGAAATCAAAGGAGGGATGATGTTGCAAAGAATATATAAATATATACCTTTATTGTTTCCAGGAATCAGTTCTTGAGTTTCCTCCTTTGTGTTGTTAATACCTGTTTCAATACATTCTTTTTGATCATGGACGGTGTTTTCCTGAGAACTACAAGCATCTTCCTCTGCTACAAAGGAAGTTGTGATGCTAACGAGTGGGAAGATAGCGATTCTTGAAACTTGGTTGAACAAAGCAATTGAAACACCAACTGCAGCTAGCTCTACAGGACCTGTAAATCATCACCAAAACAAGAAACCAAATATAAAACCAAAATAATCAAATGATAAGACATTTTTTGTTGTGGGTGGTAATACCAATTTGGCCTATGAAGGCTGTGTCCACTAGCGATGCAATAGGATCAGCTGTTAAGGCAAGTGCTGCAGGTAAAGCTATCCTTGCTATCTCCAAACCAAGCTCATCAAATTTCAAAACTGATCTGATACATCAAAGAAAATCCTATTATTAAGTATATTCTTGATCACGCAAAAAACACATAATATTACAACAAAACAAAATTCTTACCTGAAATCACTTAGGAAGATGCAAAGAGGGTTTCTTGGAAAATCACAAGGAGTTTCTTTGGTGTAGCCACCTTCAGACATCATTAAGAGATGCTACTGAAGTTTCTTTTGTGTTCTGAGCTTCACAAGTACATAAAAGAATGTATGTGGATACAGAATCTAACAAAAGTAAATGATTCTCGGTTAGTTAGGTGACATTTCATTAGATGCCCTTCAGAATAATACAGAGAATTCGATTTTCAAGGCTAACCACACATTGCATTTACCTTTAGACCTCAAACTCCAATGTAGTATTGATTCTAATCTTGCTTCCACAAACCTAGAGGGTTCCAAGGACAAATTAGGTTTGATCAAAGACAAAAACTTGTTCCCCATCTTTAAATAGAGAAAAAGAAATGAAAGAAAATAAGCATAAGAATTAAAGATAATAAAGAAGAAGAAAATTCATGAAGAGAAATTTGGTTACAACAAATTTTCTATCAATTGAAAGTTTGGTTAACGTCAATTACCAAAGAAAAAATCGACAAAGTTGATGTTAAGTGACAGAAAACTACCCAACAATCTTATGATACCTCAATGACTTTTTTCTGAGAAAAAAGAAAAGTAATTGGGATATTAACTCTAATCCAAAATGTGTAAGAACTAATAAAGATGATTACGAACGAAGGAAGAAAGAAAGACATGTAACGTAAGAAAACACACACCTTTTTATCTGAACCAAGAGTCAATGATGCGTCTTTCCTTTTACAAATTTTACGAAAATAATTTCCCGAAAATTGTAAACCAATGCAACAAAAAATAATCCCAGGAAATTAAAAACCTCCGCTTTTTATGTTCTCTAGCAGTTTGATGAAGGTCACCCAATTTTTTTCTCAAATAAATTACAGTGAATATGAATCAGGTGATGACATGGTATCAATCAAGGAGTAGAAAAGTTGAAGAAAACATTGAGTAGGCCAATAACAAAACAAAAAAGAAATTTCGAAAATAATTGGTTGAGAGAGATAGAGAGGGGAAGACTGAGAAGCCGATGCGTCTAGATGGGAGGTGGAACGTGTTTTAAGTTACAACAGTCAAGAATAGTTTCGTTTTTCTTTTCTATTAAAATCTCAATTAAAAATATTGCAAAGTTTACTAGATAGGTTTGAAATAAAATTACTTTGACTGGGTTGACAAAAAAATGACTTCGACTGGTAGACTATACAGTATGACTTAAATTGTTTTTTTTTGACAAAAAAATTGATCTATTACACAAGTTTGAGGTAGTCTGGGAATCTAAACCGAAATAGAACAATCAATAAGTAAAAGGTTCTGATAGAAAAATCTAGCAATTCTAGCTAAAGAATCCGAAACTTCATTATATGTCCTTAGAACATAGAAGATCTTAAAATCTGGGAAGCAAATTTGCAGCGTCATAAGCTTTTCCAGCTCCCTCGAGAAACCTGGCCAATCATGACATGACGAATGTTGAAGCATGTTCTCTATTGTCCATCACAATGCTTCCGATTCTATGTGCAAAGCCGATTCAACTCTTATGAAATTGCGCAAACCCAATAGCTGGTTCCCTATACTATCAGTTCAAACCCAACCACAACCACTAAATGGACCAGTAGCGGTGCATGAGCCGTCCACGATTTGGGTTTCCACATCGATGTTTCCTTGGGGTAGGGCCCGGGTCTGTTCATTAGCCTGGAACCACGCTTGACATTCGCTCTCTGCATACCGGGCTAGTTCCAATGGGTCCCTCTCTATACCCCTGAACAATTTGTCGTTCCTAGCCTTTCAGATGTACCAAATCAACTAGGGATAAGGATCCATGTCCAACTTTGGCTCTATGATATTATTCTTTCTCCAGAAAGGTAGTCCATATTCGCATATGTGCTCTGTAGGGAAACAAGGAAGGAAGTGTGGGTGTTGACGATAAGGCCCAAACCTGTAGTGCTGGAGGGCACTGAAATATCGCATGTATGACTGTTTCCTCTGGGGCCCTACATCGTGGGCAATGATTATCACACTTCATGTGTCTGTAATTTAATGTATTTGTAACATCCATATGACCTTTATAAGTTGCCACATAAGGTGGTATATTTTCCGGGGTGCCTTGACCTTCCACGCTTGTGCCTGAAGTTTTGTGATACTGGGTTCACATACCACGGTCTCCTCCTCCTTCCTCAAAAGATTCCGAGCAGCCCAGTATCCTGATTTGACTATATATTGTCCATTCCTTGTATAGCTCCAGCTACATAAAAACAAAACATGCCCAAAATCAAACTCCTTGATTTTTTTCTCTGATTCGCATTCATTCTAATTTATTTTAAACCAACACTAATGCATATGATCCTATGAAAATTTCCTAGTTAAACGTGTTTGGATGAGAACAATAAGAGGGTAAACAATTTTTTCAAAAGTTCTCTGTTGTATCTTTTTATTTATTTTTGAAAATGTTATTCGTTTTGACTTTTGGATATGGACAAAATTGTTGAAGTATAGAACACTGCAGTAGATCTTTCATTTGGATGAAATTGGTAGTGGTTTATCTTCCTCTTTCTGATGCATTTTACAGTTTCTGTAATGTTTCAGTCAAAACACCAGGTTATCTTTACTTTGGCTGTCCATATATAGAGGAAATTTCAGAAAAGTGTTACGAAAAAAAATTATGTGTAACATTTCAGTCTTCCGGTGTTCGACGGGAGTTAGCAAAAGGGAGTTGTGGACACATGTATATTTTTTTAGACAACTCTATGTGTCTTATTACTGGTTTCAAGAGTCGACGAACGAATCCTTTTAATAAAATACTAACCCATTTATATTCACATGCTTTTACTTACAGTCATGCGCACATGAAGAAATAAAAGAAAATGAATGAACAATTGGGATTACTCAGTAAAGTGGCTATAGACCAACCTACCCGCACGGCACCCTACACTACCATCGCGGGAACTAGGATTGGCTAGCCACTACAATCAATGTGCAACATACAATTCATAACAACATCATTTCCATAGAATATTTTAACAATCAAACAATCATACACTGCAAGGACTCAGCCGTTGCCACAAATAAACTTGGTCACTCAATCAACCTAGTAACTAGACTCACCAATCACCCTAGATCGCTAGAACCTACGGCCGTCTTGCAGACGTCCCCCCGCCCCTTGCATATCCGCCCGTTCTGAGAGATCTTTACGCCACCGCTGTTCCCCAGCCCCTAGTACCACCCGCGAATATCTCGTTGGCCCATGTCCGACCCCTCTCGGTCCACTTGCGATGCTATCCACCCCCAGCTCCCACCACACACATGGTCGGATGGTCACACTTTTCCACGACTCGGCTTGACTCGATCCTAAGGCGCATGCACTCACCGCGCATTCGCGGTCTTTCACATCTTGTCCATGGGTACCTCATGTTAGGTTATTGTCCCGTAAACCATACCACCCACGGGCTTCTCATGTTAGGCTACTCTCATGTGGGCTCATACGGGTACCTCATATTAGGCTACTGTCTCGCAGGTTTACACATCCTAGACTCTAGATGCCCACTCGTTCTCGGTGGTCCAAGCAGGACATCAAGCACGTTCATTGACATGATTACATTATAATCCTCATTCACTTTCTCATTCTCATTCTCATTCATGTTCTCAGTCTCATTCTCATTCACGTCTTTATTCTCAATCTTATCCACATTAACGTTCTCATTCTCATTCACGTTCCCTTTAACTCATTTGTCTATACTTAGACTCATACTTAGCTCTAGACGCCACCAGTTATCGGTGTCCCACACAATTCACTTCACAATCTCAACACAAGGGTGATACCAAAAGACATCTCAGTCACGTACATCTACCTTTCATTCTAGATACCAATGGGAGATTACTTTACATTCATCATTCATATCAAATGATACCAATCGACATGTTTATCACCTTAAGCATTCACTTCTCTCTAGCAACCTAGCTTTCATTCACAATCATCACATGGGACTATGCAAATCGTTCACACAAGCATCAATCATTGGTCAATCATCATAGCAACACAAGGCGGTCCATTAAGTCCCATTTAACACTGTGAAGGTTCTTATGCATCATGATCCATTCATCTACTATCCTAGCATCCATTATGATCTATCAACCTAACTCTCAAACATGGTCTAACCAAACTATAATTCCACATACAGAGTATAGGGAATCATGAGAATAAATTGGGTTCGAGTCACCTCATCTTTGCCTAGATCTGAATCTGGATCTAAGAACAAAAGAGAAGAAGGAAACGAGATATGGTCGCCTCCACACCACACGACACAATAAGCATCACCCGGTTGCTCACGGCGAGGAGAAAAGGAGGGCAGCGAGGAGAAAGAAAAGGAGGCAGCGGTTAGGGATTTCGGTCTCCGAGATTTCTCTGTAGAGTTTCGTTTCCAGGTTGTGAATGTAAGTAAAAGAGAAGGAGGTATCCTCTTTTTATAGGAAAAAGGAGAAAACCCTATGGTTTTAACCCTAATGGGCCATAGATAAGCCCATTTGCCTTAGAAATTTTTAGGACCTGGATATTACAATTCTCCTCCACTTAATATAATTTGTCCCTGAATTCCGCATGTCAAACTCCTAAAACTAACATACCGGTCTGAAATTCCAACCATTAGTCATCTGTGAGATAGTCGCCAATCCTCACGCAGCTTCTATGGCTCTTCATACCTCATTCCCAACTACACTGCATCCTAACTCAAGTCGTTTTGTTTGCCCCATAATCCACATATCCTTTTCAGCTCAAACTTTTGATCTCCTCCACTTTCGATCAAACATACGGGAACCCACATTATTCCACCTTCCAGCCTTGTACCAGCACATCCATACATCCCACTTCCATAGTGGAACTTGTAACTATTGTAGTCACATCTCATGGGCTTGCTAAGGGGGGTCGTAGACATTAGTCCGAGGAACCTTTCCCATTCCTTTCAGACATCAGCCTCTTTGCCCTAGGTAGGTCCTCCATCATCCTTATTAGCGTCATCCTTCTTACCCCAAAAAGATCCTCCCTCATCCTTCTTACTCCAAGATGATCCTCCATCATCCTCTTATCCCAAGAAGATCCCCCGTCATCTTTCTTACGCCAAGAGAATTTCTTTATCTTCCCGATTAGCATCAACCTCTTTCCCTATGAAGGTCTTACGCCACCCCCATTGATCCTCTAACCCCAAGCAGCTTAGACCCTTGACCAAGGAATATCGACCCCTTGTTTTCCTTTAATTTTCCATCTGATAGGCCGTCTATTCACGGGGTCCTTTGTCTCTAAGGGCAACGCGTTACTTCCCGACGGGCCTACCCCGTTTGCCTAGTTTCCCCAGTTGTCATTGGTTCTATTTTGCCGATGTAGGAGAGGTCCACGCTAGCATCCCCACCCTCTTAAAGATCTAATTGTTCTTTTAGATATCTCCCCTTTTCCATTATACCAACATCCTTCATTTCACATACTACCGCTTTCTAGCTTCCTACATCTCAGCTTTCTTGATGTACACTGGCGCACTCTGACACATAACACACAATGACTTTTGAAAAATTAACTGATGTCTTCAACCAATTCCCATTATGCTCCTCATGATCGTGAACGATCCCGTGCTCCATAACCTTATGGTCTTTAGCTAATACTCCATATTATTTTAATTAACATTCTCGTTCTAAGATACCTTATCACCTTTGCAAATCCCATACTTTATGGCGTTTGTTGGTACACCTTTAGACTGTTGTGAGCTTCATTTAGTTTTTCATCAAACATTCCCACTTACTTAGTAGCTTCCTAGGTCAATTCCAACTATAGCCCCTAGCTCTCCCCCACTTGGGTTCAACAAGGGATTCCAAGATTGCCTCCCACACAATCCTCATATCAGGACATCTATATTCTCGAGTGGTAGTTATTATCGTACATAGATTCAACTAATGGTAGTTACCTCTCCACTTTTCTTAACCAACCATACATACATGCACACCATACGTGTTGATCACTCTGTCTTTAGCAATCAGACAATATGGTCCAATGTTACGATGTCCCATCTCCATTGTAAAACATGTAATTATTGCAGTAATCCGCCATGGGTTCACCGTTCTGCCTTTCTCGGCCAAGCACCTCCACTGTAGAATCATTAAAATCACAATCCTTTATCATCTCGTTCCCGTGATAGTCCTCCAACGATACTTCAGACATCTTATATCCAGGTATATGGAATGTCGGTGACTACTGGGTTTCTCCTAAGTTCTCACCCTTCATATCTTAATCGCTCAGTTTACTCAGTGAGGGTAGGTTCTAGGAACCTACGAACTCACCTTAGATCACATAACACAATAAATCCTTAGTCATAAGTTAGTATCACCTAACATTTATCTAACAAGATTGCTAGACTCTTTATTCCGTAAGACCCCAAGCTAACCGCATTGACACCTCCTCGTCTTACACAACTTGACTATTCTTTGTCTAGCAGGCACTCGCCACACCAGCACATGCCAAATCGGCACTTTCCAGACCGGCACATGCCAAAGCGGCACTCGCCAAACTGGTACATGTCAAACCAGTATTTGCCAAACCAGCACACGCCAAATCAGCACACACTAAACCAGCACACGCCAAACCGGTACTCGCCAAACCTGCACATTATCACACTTCGATACAACCTCATCCCTCATCGAGGTCATAATGCCCAAGTCTTATCAATATTCAACCTTAAACAGGTTCATTCTTATCATCATTCATTTCCCTTAGCTTGTCAAGATCCATGTAGTTCTGCAAACTACAATGTTACTTGAATTCGATCCTCATTTTTTTACGAAACCGGATACTTAGCTCACACTGTTCCTGATAGTGCCATCAAACCTTCTCAATGGTTTAACTCTTCTTATACTTCTTCACATTCCTAGTCCACTGGGAATGTTCTTGAATTGCCTTCATCTGCTCAGCGACCTTTTCTGAAAGGTATTCCTTTCCATAGTTATAAGAAGTTCATCAATGTTAGCTCACAACGCCCTTTTTCCACACCGCTTGTGACTCACTATCACTTAACAATGTGTGTTTCATTCGTTGGTGAACATCAAATCCCTGCAGCATTTGGTGCAATTATAGTTGCCTTCTTGGTTTCTCCCGTCATTCATTGGCATTGGTGAATATACTTTTCCACTGAAGAGTTCTATCTTTGTGTGCCTCATCACTTCACAATGGTCCTTATACTCCCATCGGCACAAACATTGATAGAAATTTTAGATTCACAAACACTCCAAAGAAAATATCATGACTCCAACTCATATACGACACAATCCTCGGACATTCAGCCTCCAACTTCTCATGGTATCCTTGTGTTCTTTTACACCCATGGTATCCACCATAATTTGTATGTCCTATAAACTTACATATGCTAGGATTTCTATCTCCGGCACATTCTCCGTATGACACTTGGTTAAACCTGATGTTGTAGTAGTACGTGGTCCTGCTCTGCTCGACGACTAGGATGCTTATTGGACGATGTTTGTCTTACAATCTCTGGTGTTCTTTAACGTGACAGATAGAGAAAGAATTATAATATAACCTACTAACTAAGGGAAATCTCTTAATAAAACATTGGACATGATTAGCACAGAAAGAATTCTGCAATAAACGGATCCGATCAGAACAATAATAGAAGCACAAATATTATGGGTGGTTTTGTAATCATTTCACTTCAAACGTCGAACTGCTGACCCCTTAGAATAATACTAAGAGATCTTAACCCCCACTCTGATACCAATTGTAACATTCCAGTACTCCGGCGTCCGACCAGGGTTAGCGAAAGGAAGTTAAGGACACATGTCTACTATTTTAGACAATCATACGTGTCATGTTACTGGTCTCAAAAGTCGACAGATGCATCCTTTTAATGAAATACCAGCTCACTCATATCCACATGCTTCTACTTACAATCATGTGCACAAGGAGAAATGAAAGATATGGAATGAGCAATTGGGATTACTCAGTGAAGTGGCTCTAGACCAGCCTACCCGCACGACACCCTACACTACCATATGCGGGAACTATGACTGACTAGACACTACAATCAATATGCAACACACAATTCATAACAACATCATTTCCATAGAGTATTTTAACGACCAAACGATCATACACTGCAAGGACTCAGTCATTGCCACACATAAACTTGTCACTCAATCAACCTAGTAACTAAACTCACCAATCACCCTAGACAGCTAAGACCTACGGTCGTCTGCTGACGTCCCCCCCCCCTCACATATCGGCCCATTCTGGAAGATCTTACGCCATCAATGTCCCCCAGCCCTTAGCAACCACCAGCGAGTAGCTTGTTAGCCCTCGTGCGACCCCTATCAGTCCACTTGTGACGCTGTCCTCAAGCAGCTCCTGCCACACACACGGTCGGATGGTCACACTTTACGACAACTCGGTCCTAAGGTGCCTGCACTCACCGCGCGTTCGCCGTCTTTCACATCTTGTCCATGGGTACCTCATGTTAGGCTAACCATACCACCCACGGGCGCCTCATGTTAGGCTTCTTTCCCGTGGGCTCCTATGGGTACCTCATGTTTAACTACTGTCCCGTAGGTTCAACATCCCTGACTCTAAACGCCCACCCGTTCTTAGTGATCCAAGCATGACATCAAGCATGTTCATTGACACGATTACATTCTTATTCTCATTCACGTTCTCACTCTCCTTCTCATTCATGTTCCCTTTAACTCATTCGTCTATACTTAGACTCATACTCAATTATAGACGCCACTCGTAATCGGTGTCCCATACAATACACTTCACAATCTCAACACAAGGGTGATACCAAAAGACATCTCAGTCACGTACACCTTAAGCATTCACTTCCTTCTAGCAACCTAGCTTTCATTTACAATCATCACATGGGACTACGCAAATCGTTCACATAAGCATCAATCATTGGTCAATCATCGCAACAACACAAGGGAGTACATTAAGTCTCATTTAACAATGTGAAGTTTCTTATGCATCATGATCCATTTATCTATCATCCATTATAATCTATCAACCTAACTCTCAAACATGGTCTAACCAAACCCTAATTTCAACATACAAGAGTATAGAGAATCATGAGAACAAACTGGGTTCGAGTTACTTCATCTTAGCCTAGATCTGGATTTGGATCTGGATCTGAGAACAAAAGAGAAGAGGGAAACGAGATCTCGTCGCCTCCACACCACACGACACAATCACCACCACCCGGTTGCTCACGGCGAGGTGAGAAAGAGGGCGGCGAGGAGAAATAAAGAAAAGGAGGCGGCGGCTAGGCCTTTCGGCCTAAGAAATTTCTTTGGAGAGCTTCGTTTCCAGTTTTGTGAATAAGGCAAAAGAGAAGGAGACAGTTTTTTTTTTATAGAAAAATGAGAGAATCCTGGGACTTTAATCCATATGGGCCGTAGACAAGCTCATTTACCTTAGAAAGTTTGAGGGCCCGGATGGGGACGTACATTTTGGAACACCTTTTTTTTTTTAAAAAGAAAAGATTCTGGAATAGAGATATACACAATAACTGGGACTGCGTATTGGAGCTAGTGGGCGATAGTAGGCTAAAAAAAACAGAAGGTGGCTCTCCCTACGTCTTTCAAGCATCGATGCATACAATCTGAAAGGGAAAATGGTAAGAAACATGGAGAGACCCATCAACCTACAACAAATCTTATTAAATCCGGAACCCTAAATCCGAACTAAATCCGAACTGAAAAACCCGTTCCGTTATCTGATATGAAATGTAAATATAATCGAAAAGGTCTTATAGGATGTTACAAAAAATCCGAACCCGAAGTATCCAAAATTAATAGTGAATATAAATTTTTTTAAATATATATAAGTATTTTAAATATTCAGTTCAATGTTTATTTTTATATGATACATACAATAAATAAAATATAAATAAATACCTTTAATATCAAATAAATTATAAATAAGTATTTCATAATTTTCTCATTAAAATAATAAGTTTAGTCTATATGTAAGGTAATTCATATTGTTTATAAATGATGTTTGTTTTCATGATTGATTTAGCATTTTATTTTATTTTCATCAATTTTATGTGTGTGGAATTAATTTTGATTAAGTTTAGATATTTTTCTTTATGTTTTATTTTAATTTTTTGTTATTTACTTTAGGTATATCCGAACTGAACCGAAGTAACCTGAATCCGAATAACATATTGTTACTTTATGGGTCTTATGATGCAATACAAATTTTAACTGAACCCGAAGTGTTATTATCCAGACCCAACATGTACTAATAAAATATTAGTATGGGACTTATGAGAATGAATCCGAAAACCCAAAAATCCGAAATGCATGATCCGAACCGGACCGAGTACCTGAATGCCCATGCTTATTATCCAATTCATTAGTTGGAATAAGAATGCACTTTGTAGTACGGGTGGCCACCGATCGAGTAATACCATAATTTTCAGTACTTATAATTTGCTTCATATCTTACTTCTGATTTGCTTTGGAAAAACATGGATATGCCGCTTTCTGGATATCCAAAACTTTTTGGATATTTACGAATATTAATAGATACTTAAAATATCTCATACACTATGTTTAATACAAGTAAATCTAAGAAAATACAAATTTATTTTTCAAAAGTAACTTTTACATGATATAAAATTAAATTAATGAAACTATTTGTTCCATAAATATTTAAAATTAATCATTTTTAATAAACACAACAAAATTTAGAAAACAATTGTAATTTTATAAAGATTTGATATTTTTCTTAATTTAATGTCTCTATAAGTAATTTTATAAATAAAATTAATAAACTGATGTGTTAAAATAATAGTTATATAATCTTATAAATTAAGACTCTATATTTAATTCTATATATACATCCATTTGTATACAATTCGGAGTGGATATCTCGCCCTAATTGTTTTAGTATTTGTGATTTAGAAGTTTCTTACGATTGACCTAAAAAAGTTTTTGTCACAAAAATATTCATTTTTTACTCATTGGGTTAACTACTCCTAGATTTTTTTTTGTTTAGAGTTGAAGAGTGGGATTTTGAGGAAGGATTTTCAATTTAAAAAATTATAAAAACTTAAAATTTTCAAAATAAAAATATTATTTTAGTCATTTTAGTTTTTAATGTCTATTTTGTGATAAAAACTTAAAGATAGTCAGGATATTGTCATTTGTGATTTGTTTTATTTTAAACGGATATTAAATGTTTATACTTGCTTTGCTTTTGTGATTTACGAATATCCAAAAATTTTGAATTGAATCGAATCAAATTTAACATATAAAATGTCATCCTACTTTGAGGGATGAAACTTTCAGCCCAATGTATACGTTTGTTAAATATAAAAAAAACAAAACGATTACCCGATGAGTATTAATCTTCTTTTTAATGAATTAATAATAACAATTACTTTACAAATGAATTTATAGAAGGGAAATTTTCTCAAATAGATTATCTTTAAGCTTTTTTAATCTTTAAGTTTCTATCACAAAAATATATCTCAAAAACTAAAATGATCAAAATAACATTTTTTATTTTAACATTTTTATATTTCTTTAATTTTTTAAAGTGGAAATTCTTTCCCTAAAACTCTCCCCCTCGACTTTAAACAAAGTAAAAATGAATATTTAATTATTTTTATAGAACATTTAAATATTATTAAAGCTGAAATACAAAAAGCTAAGTGTTTGGAAACATGAATAGAAAATATTTAAAAATATGATGATTAGAAACAAAGATAGTTTACAAATCTAATGAGTTTACTTTTATTAAAATTAAAGATTACTGCGGCCCAAAGTACCATTATTATTTGTTTTTGGATTTTTTATAATTGATATTAGTTCTGAAAATTATTTATTCATATATGTACTTCTATTTTAAATGTATTTAGAATAAAACAGAACAATATATATCTTATTTATATAATTTCTATTGACTATTATTATAAGTTTCAAACAGTGCATCTCAATTCTTCATTAAAACTTAACTTAAAAATTTGAATAAATTGTTTAGTGTATACAATTTTGCACCAAATTTAGCTAAATAAAATTTTATAAACTATTATTAAAATGTTTACGGGTCTCAGCATTTCATGGACAGTCATGTTACACAATACAATGATGACATACTATATTTAAACAATATACAGTAGAACCTCTATAAATTAATACTTAATAAATGAATAGTCTCTATAAACCAAAAAAGGGCCGGTGTAAAATATGACATAAATCGATAAGATAATAAGATAATAAATTTTTGAAAAATCTTATGTAAATATATGGCCCCAATGTAAACATAAATTAATAATTATCATTTATCAAGTTTATAAAAATATAATCAATATATTTCATATAATTAAATTTTTTTATTTATAGTGAAGTTTATTTTTAATATTTATAAACAGTTTGACATTATTTATCATTATACACTTAAAACATATTTATTTTTACGATATGTGCTAAATAAGCGAATAAGAACAATATAAATTTAGTATCAATAAAATTTAATTAATACATATACCGTAAAGTCAATTATTCATCGTATTTATAAATAAAATATATTTTAAAATAAATAAATCTAAAAAGAATTTTTTTCTG
The DNA here is from genome assembly GCA_014822095.1 of Diplotaxis tenuifolia. Classification (NCBI taxonomy): domain Eukaryota; kingdom Viridiplantae; phylum Streptophyta; class Magnoliopsida; order Brassicales; family Brassicaceae; genus Diplotaxis; species Diplotaxis tenuifolia. The sequence goes on from JABAYD010031066.1 coordinate 16,561, forward strand.
TAAATTAATATCTCTATAAAATTAATAAAATTTTAAAGTTCCAACTTTATTAATTTGTAGAGATTCTACTGTACAATTAATTAATAAATTGGAGTGATTAGATTGTAATTTTTAAAATGTTTATATATATTATAAAAAGTAAGACGCCCGGTGAGACGGCGGGTTACCATCTAGTTTCTCCTAGTAGAATTTTGCGAAACAAAGCGGACGAGAAAACCTCCGGCGATTACTCAGTCGATTGCCGATGTTGTCGACGGTGATAAAGCCCTTTCTCTCTCCGTCACCGTCGCTCTTTCGCCGTCCTCCCCTTTCTTCCTCTTCTTCTATGTCACTCTTCTTTCGCGTCTCTCCCTTATCCTCCTCTCACTTTCATCCGATTACGTCTCTCCGTTCCTCCTCCCGCCGTAACTATACTCGCCGCCACGCGTCTCTCAACCACCACCTCTCATGTTCCGTTCCCGAGAAGCCTCTTCGTGTCGCCGTCCTCCTCAGTGGCGGCGTCGATAGCAGCGTCGCCCTCCGCCTCCTCCACGCCGCTGGACACTCCTGTACAGCTTTCTACCTCAAAATCTGGTTCCAGGTCTGTGTCTGCTTCTTCATCTCATTGTCTCTGTCTTAGAAACATGGGGTTGTGATCATGTTTCTATGTTCTGTAGGAAGGCTTTGAGAATTTCTGGAACCAGTGCCCCTGGGAAGATGATTTGAAATACGCAAAGCATGTCTGTGAGCAGGTAGGGTTCCTGATCAAACCTTAAAACCCTGAGACTATGTTCTTGATTTTTAGATTCTTTCTTGTTCGAAAAGGTTCATACTTTATATACTTTACTGGAAGATATGTTTACTGCTTATTAGAAAAAGGTTCACACTTTATATACTTAAGAGCAATGAAAGGGAGGATGTTTAATGGTGTGGTCTCATATTTACAGGTTAATGTACCATTAGAGATTGTGCATTTAACAGATGAGTACTGGGAAAGAGTTGTAAGTTCCTTTTTTTTTTTAATTTAGAATGCTTCTATTTTAGAGTAGCCTAATGGTTTAGGAAGGTTTCTGATTGGATTTTTTGATGATAAGTTAGGTTTCTTACATTATTGAGGAGTACAAATGTGGGCGTACACCTAATCCTGATGTTCTGTGTAATACTAGAATTAAGTTTGGTAAGCTCATGAAAAGACTTGTCTTTTAAGTTGAAGTGCTATTGCGTATTTGCTGCTATGACTAATCAGCTAGAGATTGATCTTGATTTTTTCAAGGGGCATTCATGGATGCAATCAGTGGTATGGAGTATGATTACATAGCTTCAGGTCATTATGCTAAAGTTGTCCATCCTCCTACTGGTCCATCTGTTTTGGAACTCTCACAAGACATGGTACTAAAATAAACGCACTCATCAGTTTATCTGCCTTTAGTTTTCTGTTATAGAGAGAATGTTTTGCATTTGTAACTAGTGTTGTATTCTACTAATGCTTCTTAGGTACATTGCTTTGGTTTATAGGTGAAGGATCAGACCTACTTCCTCTCACATCTCTCTCAGTCCCAGCTTAAGCGACTCCTGTTCCCACTTGGTTGCATAAAGAAGGTATTTCAAGGACGTTCTCTGTGAAAGATTCTACTCTACTAACCACCATTACCACCTCTCTTTCATTTCAAAACAAATGAAAATCAATTTTGATATGTTAGTGGTGATTCTCATGCTTGTTATCTGATGTACAGGAGGAAGTTCGCAAACTAGCCACACAATTTGATTTGCCAAATAAAGACAGAAAAGATTCACAAGGAATATGTTTCCTTGGGAAGGTATATTGTTCTTCTGGTTTACGACAGTGTTTACCTTAGTGCAAGCCCGAAACATTTAAATATGGTGTTCTGTAATAGATAAAGTTCAGCGACTTTGTTGGAAAACACATAGGAGAGAAGGAAGGGATTATACTGGAAGCTGAAACTGGAGACTTTCTCGGTAACCATAGGGGATTTTGGTTTTACACTATTGGACAGCGTCAAGGCCTGCGTCTACCCGGTGGACCCTGGTATTTTTGCTTAACTTGTCATCACATTCTGAGTCTAGTTATGAGATCATGTTCTCCCTACCTCACTGCAGGTATGTTGTTGAGAAGGACACCAAGAACAATGTAGTGTTTGTCTCAAGAAATTACTACTCAATCGACAAGAGAAGGAGAATTTTCCGTGTTGGATCCTTAAGATGGCTTAGTGGGAAATCTTTACACAATGTTAGCCAGCTTCGTTGCAAGGTACAGACAAATTTGAACAGTTACTTTTCTACACATGATGTCTAGTTGGCACTGATAAGTTGAGTTTTATAGGTAAGGCATGGGCCTGGCTTCTACAGCTGCAGCTTTGAAATGGAAATGGAAGCAGAAGGAGATGATGTTGCGGTTGTACATCTTGATGAAGATGACCAAGGTCTAGCTGCTGGACAGTTTGCAGCCTTCTATGAAGGAACCAGTTGTATTGGTTCAGGCGTTATCCTGGAGTCATGGGATGATCAGTGTTTCCCTGTCTGTGAAAAAGCTCTTCAACTCGCAGCTATGGAAGACAAAACCAAACTGGGGAAACCTGTCAAAATCATGACGATGCCAGTTACTACATCTGTTGAGGCTGAGCCAGGAGTAACAAGTGGAGAAGAAAAGCTTGTCAACGCGTGAAACATAGGAGATGGTGTATTAGTCTGGAGAAGCTACTTGAAGAGTTGAAAACTCGAGAAGCAAATGCGTAGAGCAAGGGATAAGATAACTAGTAGTGTTTTAGGAAAAACATGCACATGTCTCCATGTGTTTATCAGCTTAAGAGATTCAGCTTCATTGTCTTCTACATGGAAGAGACACTCTTGTGTTTGTTAGTTGTTACAGTTGAAAAGAATAAAAAAAAAGCCAACTACTCGGTTTTGGACAACATTTTTATGTAAGCATGTCTTCTTCATCAGTGATTGGTCTTTTTCGAGCAGTTTATATAGAAGAATCAACAAACCCGTTGTAGAACTACTGGTTGCAGCTTATATGGCTCATGTGCATAATCAAAGCACAAGAGGTCGCTTAAGGACCACGTCAAGGCCTTTGAGAAATGGTCATGTTCCTTGTGGGATCGTTGGCTTTGGAGAAGATCACTATGAATACTTGTTAATTATACTTTTTACGGATTCAGTTATGAAATATATCTCAAGACCATCTAAATTTTATTTAATTTTCAACCCTAATAATTTCTTAGAGAAAAAAGACATACCAACCTTGATTCATACTCCGCTTCTCGTCTCTGGTGGCTTCCATAACATCGGAGGCGAGCTCTCTTTCTTGTTATGTTTGTCTCTTTCATAATCTTACCGATGTTCTAGTTTCTCTTTGTTCCGGGATGAAATAGGCCTTTGGTTTAGAGGCCATTGTAGGCACATGGAGAGCGTTTCCATCAAGCAGTGGTGGTGAATTGGCAGTCTTTGAAGTTCAAGATGTGTTTTTGGTTGCTTTTGATAGGAGATCTTTGATGTCTTCTAGATCTCATGTGATTGGTGCTGAAGGGTTGGAGTCTCGAGGATCCGTCCTCCGTCTTTGTTTTTCTCCTTGGTTTTGCTATGGTCTTTTCGTTCAATGGTTTTGGTTTTTCGATATCATGATAGACTCTCAGCGGCTTGACTATAATGTCGACAGTATAAAGCTCTGAGATAAGTTTCCGCAGCTTCCATACATCAATTATGGCCTCAAAGCATGCCACAAATTGAGCTTCCATAATAGAAGTAGAAATGACAAATTACTACTTTCCACTTTTATTGATATTCTACTTTCAGTAGATCGGAACAAATAGTCAAACATTGATTTTTAACCATCAATGAATCTGGCAAAGTCTGAATATCTAATGACCTATAATTGATTGGATTTTTGTTATGTAAGCACTAGGATAAGATCTGCGCAAGGCGCATGATAAATTTATATAAAAGTTATTCAAAAATATTATATGGAAAAATAAATCTACATTCTTAATTGAATTAATATTTTGGGCTTTAAATAATTTTTTTTTTACTTTTTGTTAATTACATAAATTGTTTACTGATAGGCTGATCTCATTTTAAAGATTTTTTAGGTCAAAATATCACTTACCGCAAAGAACCTAACGTTTAGGTCGAAATATTTTGGGTCTATTTGGTTACAATAAAACTATGTAGGGGTGGGCGTTCGGATATCCATTCGGGTTTCGGTTCGGGTCTATTCGGGTTTCGGATTTTCGGGTTCAAAGATTTTAGCCCCATTCGGATATTTCTAAAATTCGGTTCGGGTTCGGTTCGGATCTTTGCGGGTTCGGTTCGGGTTCGGAT
>JABAYD010031077.1:0-15643 GCA_014822095.1 Diplotaxis tenuifolia
CATCCAATGTTATTTTGAAATATAAACACAAAAAATACTCAAACAAATAGTAATCATCATATTATACAAATTATCAAATGTTTTGGTTTGAAAATTTTGCTTACGAATCCATAAACATTAACATTAACAAAAATATAAATCATTTACTATTTATACAACAACAATTATAATCCAAAAAAATTAAATAAATTGAAAAAAAATAAGATTTACGGAACATATGGATGTACAATCAAATGTTCAAAATAAGAAAATTACTTGACAAAAATCTATTACTAACGCTACTTATCATAATTAAAACAAACAATCATCTATCAAAATTCTAAACATAGAAACCTGGTCTCAATCACGACACATACAAACTGACTTCAAACAATCCTAAATACTACAAATAAAAATACAAGATTTCAAATTTGAATTAAAAAAATACATACGATTAGGCGCCGGCACACCACTAGCTAATTAAATAACTAAATATTAGTCATGCTTTGAAAGGATAAAATTATATTTAATTTAAGGAAAACATAAATACATGAAAAATATGTACTGTTTTAATCTGCCTAACTTTTTAAATTAAATCGTAATGGACAATCTGTCAGAACGGTTAATAGTCTCTGTTAACGTCCAAACAATAATCCAAACCCATTTAACTTTTTATAACAACTTCAACAATTACCAAAAATGTAGATGCATAATCTTTATCTAGACTAAAACTATTTACTTTCAAAATAATAATGGTATATTCTGATCATAACTGACACTACAACTTACTTTTATCACATAGAGGTGCAAACTTAATAAATATTCTATAATTTGGTATATAATTTTGAGATCTACTATTTTCTATATATATTTTAAATATAAATATGTTCAATAATAAAAAACCAGAAAATATAACCAAAAACATAATTACCTAAATCAGAATCAAAACTGAAAATTCAATATCCCCGTTCGGATCTACGTGTTCAAATTGAACTCAAAATTTAATTATTTCATATTTGAACCAAACTGAAATAACAAAATCTAAATCAAATCTAAATTCCTAAATAACTAAACTATTATTATTTTTTAAACTGTAAACCAAAATCTATAACAAGCCGAAAACAAACCGAAAAAATACAATATGGACGATGTTTTAAATTTTCATCAAATTATCTAATATATTAACTTAATAACATAAATTATAAATATAATATAAATAATCTTCCGCAGCCGCGCGGGTCACAATCTAATTTTAATTAATCAAAGAGATAATTAAAATTAGTTAATGTATTTGACGTGTACATTATTTTTTTGATTAATAAGATTAAGCTTGTAATGTTAACTATATAACATCATTAAGCTAATGGATGTTATCATGCATAAAATGTATTTGGTGTAATTAGATATACATTAGTTAGTGTGCCATATGATTAGGCTTGGGCATTTTATCCGGACCCGAGGACCCGAACCAAAACCGACCCAAAAATATTCGAACCGGAACCGACCCGAAATATTATACGTACCTATATGGGTTTCTTTCTTTTGGAACCGCAGGTCTCGGGTAGGACCCGAACCCGAACCGAGATCCGATCGGGTACCCGAAGTACCTGAAAATTATTTTATATACTAAGTATGTTCGGGTGATTAGGTATATTTTTGATATTTCAGATTTTTTTTTAAAAATTTTTGGGTTCAGATTTTGCGGGTATAATTTCAGCTTTCGGGTAAATTTTGAGAATTTTAGAAAATATAATTTGGGTATTCGGTTACCTTTTGGGTTTCAAATCTCATTTTGAGTAAATTTAAGGATATTTTTTGCAGTTTTTCGGGTATTTTAGGGTTTTTGGGTATTTTTTGAGTTTTTGAGTGTTTTTGGGTACTAAATACCCTAACCGACTCGAATCCAAAATATACCCGACAATTATGGGTATATTATGGATATTGAAATTAAAGACCCGAACCGAGTCGGACCCGATAGGAACCGACCCGGACCGACCCGAAAAATTATGACTACCTATATGGGTCTAAATTTCGAGGACCCGAAAGATCCGGACCCGACAAGACTCGGACCCAACAAGACCCGATTCGAACCCGACCTGAGGACTCGGATGCCATGCCTACATATGATGGTCACTTCTTCGAGTAGTTAGCTATCATTTTTTTCATTTTTTAAAACGTTGATCGAATGGCTTAAACCGATATTTAGGATATTGACTGACCGGAATTCCGCAGGCCTAGATTGGTTTAACAGTAAGATTCTTCGATATGGGCTCAATTGGAGCCCAAGTCTAGGATTTGACTGCAACTTTCGCCGTCTTCGCAAATCTTCAGTCATTTTCAATTTCCTTAACCTGAAAAAAATAACAATGTCCAAAAATGGGTCCGGCTGCGGAAGGCTGACGTGGCGCCTACGTGGCAGTTGTTGAGAGATGACAGTACACGCAACCGCTTAATCACAAGCTTGGGTGCTCTCACGAATATTCTTTCAGCAAAACCAAACCTCCAAATCGATTTCCCAGCTGTCATCACAACCCCCCCCCCCTTTTTAAAATAAAGTTTTGTTTCTTCTTCCTCTTCTGTCGAAATCTGTCTCCAGCGTTTCTCGTGATTCCTGTAATCGAAGATTGTTCAGTTCTCGGTATGCTCAGATTCTAGATTCTCTGTAGGGTTTTGTTAAATTTTGCATCACCGGAACTCGAATTTAATTCGAGAGATCAGACTTCGTTGTTGATCCCAAAACTTACTGATTGAGGTTTCTGTCTCGTTTTTTGTTTTTCGATTTTGGATCAGATGGAAGACACAGAGGCACGTTTAGGAACTCCGGCTGTTAATACAACCTCTCCGGATTTGTTGAAGAACACGCCTTCTAACATCGCTAGGTTAGAAGATGTGATTGAGCAATGCCATGGCAGACAAAAGTATCTCGCTCAGACCAGAAGTCCATCAGACGGGAGTGATGTTCGTTGGTACTTCTGTAAGGTTCCTTTAGCTGAAAACGGTGAGTATTTACTGGCTTCTTGTTCCTGCTTCCACTGTCTATGTAGTTTAGGAAATATAGATTGATTTTTATCCTTATGGAATGTTTTCTCTCTTCAGAGTTGGCTGCTTCAGTACCTCGAACTGATATAGTAGGAAAGAGTGAGTATTTCCGTTTTGGTATGAGGGATTCTCTTGCCATTGAAGCTTCTTTCCTCCAGGTTCTTCTCCTTCTAAGCTCTTTACTTTTTTTAGTTTTACAATGTATATAGTTACAAGTTCTTGAATTCTGACTCCTGAAAAATATTTGCAATAGAGAGAGGATGAATTGCTGTCATTCTGGTGGAAAGAGTATGCAGAATGCAGTGTAGGCCCTATACCACAAGTTAATACTAAAAAGAAATCTATTAAGCATTCAATGGAAACTCTTCCAGAAACTTCTGCGTCATCCAGTCTATATGATGTTGAAGAGGAGAGGGTCGGTGTACCTGTCAAGGGTGGGCTATATGAGGTATCACCCTTCTCTCTCTCTTTTTTTTGTAGAGATTCAAAGAGTGTTTTTAAATTGATTTAATGTTGTTAGACCGTTAGAGACTCTCCCTTATGTTTCAATCCATTTTTTCTGACCAAGGAACCGGAATGCTGCAGGTGGACTTGGTGAGGAGGCATTGTTTTCCCGTGTACTGGAATGGAGATAATCGGCGTGTGCTTAGAGGCCATTGGTTTGCTCGTAAAGGTGGCCTAGACTGGCTTCCAATTCCAGAGAATGTTGCTGAACAGTTGGAGGTTGCATATCGTAACAAGGTTAGATATACTTCTGGTGCATACATTTCGATGTTATGACCCCGGTCAGGGTACTAGAAACAGTTGATGCTTTTTCTTTTCCTGAAAGTTGTTGGTATAAATTGTTGATCATAAGAAGCATCAATTTAGTTTGGGTTCTGGTCGCGCAGGTCTGGCGCAGAAGAAGGTTTCAACCCTCTGGTCTTTTTGCTGCTCGAGTCGATTTGCAGGGTTCCAGCTTGGTATGTGTTCGAGTCCATGTGTAAAAAATGTTACTCTTCTTTTCAGCTGAATGATTGCTTAGATTAAGTTGTAAATGTAGGGACTTCATGCTCTCTTTACTGGGGAGGATGATTCTTGGGAAGCTTGGCTTAATGTTGATCCCTCTGGTTTCTCTGGCATTGTTGGCTATACTGGGAATGGTATTAAGCTTAGACGTGGTTATGCTGGCTCCTACTCTCCTAAACCTACACAGGTTCTTAAAATATACTCTGGAACTAACTCTCACAGTTCTTTTCTAAAGTCTCATCCGAAACTGTGAAAGTTAACTGCATGTTTGCTGATTAAGAGTTCTTGTAACTGAGCTATACTTCTTGTGCTTCTGTCCAGGAAGAACTTCGCCAACAAAAAGAGGAAGAAATGGACGACTATTGTTCTCAAGTATGTCTTAGTATAGAGCATCTCATATCTATTGTCAAATTAGTTTCAGAATATAGCGCAAGAGAACAACTCTATTTTGTGTTATTGTGTACAGGTCCCTGTTAGACATCTTGTGTTTATGGTTCATGGTATAGGCCAAAAAGTTGAAAAGTCTAATCTTGTTGACGACGTTGGGAACTTCCGTCAAATCACAGCAGCTTTAGGTGAACGTCATCTAACCTCTCACCAGCGTGGCACTCAAAGAGTCCTTTTCATCCCCTGCCAGGTATATATATATACGTGTAAATCACTTTTCTGGTTTGATTTGTATTGTATGATTTAACTTCACATATTCTTTCTTTCTCTATTATTCTTTTGTAGTGGAGAAAAGGTCTAAAGCTAAGTGGTGAAGCTGCTGTTGATAAATGTACATTGGAAGGTGTACGGCGTCTGCGGGAGATGCTTAGCGCAACTGTTCATGATGTGCTATACTACATGAGTCCCATTTATTGTCAGGCTATAATTGATTCGGTATTGCAACTTCACAAATCTGATACTCTTTTTGTATTGGTACTGCCAAGTTGGTTTAATATTAAGAGTTTTTGACAGCTGAAAACCTTAGTAGACATTTCATCTTCTGCATCCTTATAATGTATAATCCTTTACATTTCCAGGTTTCCAACCAGCTGAATAGACTGTATCTGAAATTTATAAAGCGGAACCCGGACTATGATGGAAAGGTGCCGACATGGTTTACTATTTTCATTCATCAACCTGTGACTAGTGTAATCTCGCATTAGATTAAGAATTCATGTTCTGTTCGTGGACGTTTTACAGATATCCCTTTATGGACATTCTCTGGGGAGCGTTCTCTCCTATGACATCTTATGTCATCAGCACAATTTGTCATCTCCATTTCCAATGGATGCAGTATACAAGAGGTTTTTTCCAGATGAAGAATCTCCTCCAATTTCAGAAAGCGCTGACAAACCTTGTAGTTCGCATCAATCACCGAATCTTGAGCCACAGAAATCTAACCTGGAAACCACAAATCAAGATGATGACATGATGGATAACGAATCAAAGGTACTGGAGCATCACCATGTCATTCAAGAGGCTTCTTCATCTTCCTCTGATTCTGTTGTAGACAACGTGGACCTGGAGATACGAGGCAGGGAGGAAGATGGCCATCATGATTCTGGTGGTGCTATTTCCTCACAGGATGGACCAGATGGAGCTGACTGTAGTTCACCTGGTTCGTCTTCCTCTTCTCCGGAACAATCTTGGGAGATAAAATGTGGCGATTCTAATTACGAAGACACAATTAAGTTATTACAAGAAGAGGTAAATATTGGCGATTCCAAGTTCTAGGCTTCAGTTCTTTGATTATATTACGTAGTTTTGGTTCTTGCAAGTTTTCAACCACTTGCTTAACAGCATCTCATACTTCCTTCCTTAGGGTATTTCTGTAGAAGTAACACGAGTTGATATTTTCATTAATGGTGAATTTTTTTTATCCCAGATTAAATCATTGAGGTCAAAAGTAGCGCAATTGCAATCAGAAAATGCCAGAATATTGACTGATGGTATGATTTCTATATTTCGTACTTGGAGTTGTGTTTGAAAACTTGTTTCATATACATCGTTGTGATGATATGGAATGGTGTTATCAACAGAAAAAGCGAAGACATCTGTGATGCCTGAGCAGCAGATCAGCGAGAAGGCCCTAGCTAAAGGTGCCAGTGCACCTTCAAGCTTTACTCCGTATATAAAGTACCAAAAGCTCGAGTTCAAGGTGTTGAATCTGTATTAATTTATTTGTCTCGATCTCTATCAGAAATCACACTGAAAGCAAATGTTATCCTAACTTTGAACTGCATATTCTGCTCTAGGTTGACACTTTCTTTGCAGTTGGGTCTCCTCTTGGAGTGTTTCTGGCCCTTCGAAATATACGTATTGGGATAGGTAATGCTTGTTCAGTAGCGTTTTGAGCTTTTTACGAACATCAGAATTTAAAATCCAGGGATATCAATCGACTTTTTTTCTCCTTGTATGCATTTTCTCTGTCATTAAATTGCTTGTCTACCTTTCTTTGCAAAGTCGATATGGTGTAAAAGCTGTTTCAACATGTCTTAGGTAAGGGAAAGGATTACTGGGAAGAGGAGAATGTTATTGAAGAGATGCCAGCTTGTCGTCGAATGTTCAATATTTTTCACCCCTATGATCCTGTTGCATATAGGTTAGTTTATGATCTCTCTGTCTCTAGTTTTTTATTAGAGTCTCTCTCTATTATGTTATTTTGAAAGTGTGAAACACCAAAACCGTGATTTGTGTTTTGTCCGCGCAGAGTGGAGCCACTTGTCTGCAAAGAGTATCTTCCAAAACGACCCGTTATCGTTCCTTACCACAGAGGTGGCAAGCGGTTGCATATTGGATTACAGGTTATTAAAATATTTTGGTGCGGTATTTTTTTTGTTTTGTTTTCCTTCTCTCAACTAATTCGTTTGCTTATATGTGACATGCTGTAGGATTTCAAAGAGGATTTTGCTGCGCGTTCACATAGAGTAATGAATCATTTTGGTTCTGTACGGGTGTGTGTTCTCGGACTTCTAATTATTTTTCTTTATTTTGTTAATAATCTTAAGCTGTTATCATTTGCAACTTACTCATCCTTAATTTCATGCAGACAAGAGTTCTCACTATTTGCCAGTCCAAAAGCTCGGATAAACTAGAAGGTGAAAATTCGATTTACTTTGTAAGGCATCTGCACAGTTGCTGAATCCATTTTCTTTCTAATGTTTCTTGAACAGATTCTGAAGAAACCGATGACGAAAAGGATGGAAGGTCCTATGGTTCCTTGATGTTGGAAAGGTTGACCGGGACTCGAGATGGTCGAATAGATCACATGCTACAGGTGAAATCATGATGCATCTTTACCTAACTACCAGCCTATTATATTCTGTTGTATTGGATTTGGCTAAAGCATATGATAGTTTGCATATAATACTAGACCGTCTCTTTGGGTGATGCAGGATAAAACTTTTGAGCATCCGTATCTACAAGCCATAGGAGCTCATACGTAAGTGAAACGTATCATTAATAACGTATTACATTGAGCTTTAAAGGCAAGAACTCAACGACTTATATATATTATGCAGAAACTATTGGAGAGATAATGACACTGCTCTTTTCATAATCAAACACTTGTACCGCGAGTTACCAGACGAACCAAACACACCCACTGAATCCACCGATGTAGACAATACTCCAAAAGTCTCGAGTAGACACCATAGCTGGATAGACAATAGTGATGCTGAGGAAGAGCTTCCTTTAACATTCTCCAACAGAGAAATCGCCAGAAGCTTCTCTGAAGAAGCCAAGAAGTATATGAAGAAACCTTAAACACGTTTGACCATAGACTGATTTTGTTTTTTGTTTACATTGCAGATGTAACATATAGTGTAGATAATGTGTGAAAAGAAAAACTCAGGCTCCATGGTTTTTACCTTATTGTAATCATAATCTTACAACATAATAAAGAAAACGTTGAAAAGCTCCTTAAGGCTTATTTTTTCGTTGTTAGGTCTGAAGTTGAAGATGCTTAGCAGACATCGGCTGAAAAACAGAGTCCGACTCCAAAGCTGCAGCGAGTTCAGGCCACACGATAGCAGAGACTGACCACGAGCCATCATTCCAGGCGCTAGGGCGCTGGTTCAGGTAACCAACTCCTATTTTCTCAACAGTAGAACATACTGTCCCAAGAACAGGAGCACCAAATCCAAAATCCAACTCAGCCACAGGGAACTGCCGTCCTGAAGACAAGACCAAAGCTGGTCCTTCTTGGCCTAAAACCACCCGAGCTAACATCAGTCCAGGTCGGTGACTCTCGATCCAATCTATCAAATCTGTGAAGTGAGTGTTGTTTGTCACTTCAGTAATAGATTCATGCACTATCTTTGCTATCTCTGACACCTGGTTTTGTTTCAGATTTTCGATGGTGGCTTCACCGACAGCTACAGACAAGACGTTTCCTATGTAGCTAGAGGTGACGGTCTCTAGTCTTCCTCTACCGTCAACCAGCCAGCCCATCTTGCACGTTTTGTGACCTCTCTCTATAGAATCCACCATTTTCTTCCAGACATAAGCAGAGAATGCTTCAATCTTTGTCCTGCTCTCTCCTTTTACATTAGCTTGAGCTTGCAACGCGTTTATACTCGAAGCATCGATGTGATAGAGACGCTTGATGAGCGTTTTGGGCGTTGGTATGTTCTTAATCTCTTCCACGCTGCATTTTATGAATGTTTTGTCTAAATGAGGGTGGTAACGTGGAGGCGAGCGCGGCAGGAGGAGGTTTCTTCGGTGATCTGGTACACAAGAAACCGTCTGGTTCCTTGATATCTCTGACCACGTAGTGAAGAACTTGCCGAAAGAGCTAGCGTCTCCTAGAGCATGATCGAATGTGAACGTTAGAGAGAGGCCTCCACATTTGAACTCTGTCACTTGAATCTGCAAGGGGAAATCAGGGTTAACTCTAACCAGCTTCGCTTGGAGAAACACGTCGAGGTTGTAAAACTCTAGACTATTGAGATCGGTGTTGGCTCGTGCTTCGACTAGCAAGGCTCCATTGTTGTTGCAGAGGATGATAGGCTCTTCTTGAGAGGTTTCCTTTGGAACTATCTGACCAGCAAAAGGGTAGAAGTAGTTAAGAGTTTGAGCGAGAGAGGGTTTGAGTGATTCAAGGATGGAATCAAAGGTTGATAATAAGTGAGGTTTCTTGGGGTAGAAGTAAAAGTAGGTCACAGGAAAACGGCCGGAAAGAAGGTCGAGATTTGATAGAGAAAGGCTATGAGGTCTCTCAGGGATGTTGCCGGAAGCTTTGACTATGGACTCTCCGGTGAAACACACATCAAACATCTTCAATTTGCAATAGCCAGTAGGCACTAAGGGGAAGCTTATGCTGATGAATGATATATATTAAGAAGATTAGAGAATGTAGTAGTAGTACACTTATATTGGGTTGTTTGTGTATTTGTGATACATATTCAAAAGGAATGATCATTGTTCTTTTTGAAACAAACACATGTTTTGGGACGTTACATCACTGTCATTTTAGATAAAAAGAAAAATCAGAGTACGACTTTATTATTCCTTTTAACAAATGGTTCAAATGATCGGTAAGAGTTTTGGGACGGTAAAAGAATATTCGTTCGTACTCACAATTATCATGGTGCGACAGTACAAACTTTAGTGGTTGATAGATAAATAGAGATCATTACCGGCTTATATTGTTTGGAATCTTATTCAACAGATTTGTAAGAGATCATTATGTTTAACAAGTCATGATAATCAATGTGTCCTTTCTGCTTACTTTAGCAAAGGTTTTTAGACTTGGATATCCCTTTGGTCTTGGTTGGTTCTTTCGATTTTCGGTTTTTACAAGTTTTAAAATATGTCACAGTTGAATATTAAAAAAACTGGGTTGGATCATTTTATTTTAAACTCGAGTAAATACAATTATGATGTAAAAGAAACCAAAAATACCCGGATATTGTACATTCTTTTGGGTTTGGATAATTTCATCTGAAGTAACTATTTTGTCTTTTTTTTTTATATATCTGGAATAACCAATAAGCTAACAATATAAATTTAAACATAATCATCGCATTAGCAAATCAAAAGATATAGACATGAGTTCAAAATAACAACAATAGTTTCTGAAGATAGAACAGGAGAAAAAAAAATCAAAAACATGTTTTTAATACAACCAATTAAAGAAGCAAATGATAAGTGATTAAAACAACAAAGAAGCAAAGAGTAATAGTTTTTAACCAACTTAACACAACAACTTCTCTAACATGAACACAATAAATTCTCCAAGCTCCAAGTATTGTCATGTTACAAAATAAACAAATTGACATTAGCAAATGAAGACCATGTGAAAAGTAAAAACAATCAATAATATGTGTTTACTATCTAACCAATGATAAAGCAATGTATTAATCCAAAAAAAAGTTATTATAGTTAATAAACACAACAAAGATTAACATATAAGATTAGAGAAAAAGACTACCTCTTTTAAGCTTATTTTAATATTCAAAATCACGAAGAATATGTTCCCATCCTCGCCACTCTAACTACACCACATCAAATATATGTCTTCAACCATTGCTCTAAACACATCAAAAATTCAACTGTATAATGAGTAAAACAACTCTTATCGGATCAATGATCTGACCAAAAGTGCTAAAAGCACTCTCAAAAACAACTGATAACACTTGTATTGCAAGTATATCCCAAGCAATTTTTGCAAGAACATGAAATTTTGAACAATTGAACTTTCACCAAGGTAGAACATCGTACTTTATTCCAATATGGTTTTCAGATTCAAAACACTCTCTTTGAGATAGATATCTAACTCATATCAAGATTCAAATCTTCTATTTTTCTCTACATACTCCACATACATGAAATCCATCCTTTCATACCCCAAGTCATTATTGATCAAATCGATTCTTTGAATAGATTGTTGCTCTTGGCTATCAAAAGATGCAACTTTAGTGGATTGAGATGCTAACACACATGCACTTCTGTCAAACCTCTTACTGCACTCATTAAACATTTAATGTAAGACATCAATGACTGACTAATCTGCCTATTTAGTATCTAAACTCTTTTCAATTAAGTTTCACAAAACACATTTAAAAAAACTGCATTTTCTTTTTAGGATTACATAAATCATTGCTATAAGAGAAATTACTTAAAATGACTCTAATTAATCATAAAATAACTAGACTAACTCATATAGTTTTGAAATTGCTAGACTAACTCTTGAAACATGCAAACTTACCATTTTGCCATTATTAATAATTAAACCCTAATTAAAAAACACATTTTAATATATAAAAAAATAGATAAAAAAGATCAAACACTTTATCTTTCTCGGGTTTCTCCACCAGGGCGAGGAAATGTTTTCCTCGTCGGCTCCGTCATATCCATCTTTGACATTCCCTTTTCTGTCACAACCAGCTTTGTCTCCATCACCTCTACTGTAAGTCAACTTTCTTTCTGACATACTCCACGTTACTTAGTTTCTGTGTTTCTCAACAAAATCGTAATCGCTTTCACCTCAGTCATATCCGGATTCAATTGCAAGATACTCCAACATGTGAGTCTTTAATATGTGATAATCGAGTTGTTGTTATCACAGATTAATTGATTGCGTGATGAAATTTTGAAACCCTAATTCCTAATTTCATATAACCTAAACACGGGTTTGTTGTTTTTTTTATTGTACTTTGTATTTACAGTCTCTCTGTTTGCCTCTTAGGCTATCTACAATGAGGTAGTTGAATTATAAATTCAACTAGTTGAAGACGTGCAATGAGGGTGTTGAATAAAAAAAACCAGAAGTGGATTACTCTTGGTTGAATTGAGAAAAAAATGGATCCCCAATGACACATGGCAATGACTGAGTGGAGAGAGAGTAGCAAGTGAAATCCACAATCTTGCCTTTTCAAAATATATTGCTTCTTGCTGTGATTTTTCTTGCTATTTATCGGTCATGTTTACATATTGCAAGGTTTATAGTACACTTTTTTCCTTTGCAAACCCATGGTAAATGAGGAAAATTCATTGTTGTCCAGGTGGTTATAGTAGATATGGCGGTGATCGTTTAGGAGGATCAGACAACCGTTATTTTGGCGGTTCAAACCGTTCTTTCAGTTACGGGACCTTTAGTTCAGGAGGTTCAAATCAGTCATCAGGTTTTGGAGGATTTAGATCAGACCGTTCACAGTCAAGTGGAAAGAGCAGCTTTGGTGGTTGTAGATGAAAAGTTCCTAACAGATCTTGCTGAGGAGTGTTGCGTGAGTTATGATCTGAGCATGCAATAATGGGGGGGGGGGGGGGGCTTGGTGACATATTATTTTAAGTTGTTGCTATCATATTCTCTAATTTATTTTCTACACTGGTAAAAAAATTGTTCCTTTCTATTTGTATTTGGCCACTTCCATAAACTCAGAATGATTCGTCCATCAGAAAGACAAGAGTATAAACCAAATCAACTCTTGGGATTTGTCTTACATCTAACAAGTCATGAAGATCTTACGTCCCAGTGAAATTGCCTTTGAAGATTAAACCACCAAGATGATGATAGTTACCAAAAAATTACTTAATTGAGTTAATTCTAATCTGAATTAACCTAAAATTAAACCAGATATGAACTAATGTAAACTGGGACGATTTCGAATATTAAATTATGTTTGGTTTATATAAATTCAGATTTCCGACAATAAATCTGTCACAACATAAACTAAAAAGCCTGCCACCATATAGACAAAAAGTCTACCAACAATTTTAAGTCGGATATATAACTGTCATAAAAAAAAAGACGAACATAAGAAAATATGTTGCTACATAAGAAAAGTTTAGTTATAACCTATACATAAATCTGTAGCTCCCTGCCTCATAAACAAACATATTTTATTTTAAGTTGTTGCTATCATATTCTCTAATTTATTTTCTACACTGGTAAAAAAATTGTTCCTTTCTATTCGTATTTGGCCACTTCCATAAACTCAGAATGATTCGTCCATCAGAAAGACAAGAGTATAAACCAAATCAACTCTTGGGATTTGACTTAATTTTGTTATGTTCTCAATTCTTACATCTAACAAGTCATGACGATCTTACGTCCCAGTGAAATTGCCTTTGAAGATTAAACCACCAAGATGATGATAGTTACCAAAAAAAATACTTAATTGAGTTAATTCTAATCTGAATTAACCTAAAATTAAACCAGATATGAACTAATGTAAACTGGGCCGATTTCGAATATTAAATTATGTTTGGTTTATATAAATTTAGATTTCCGACAATAAATCTGTCACAACATAAACTAAAAAGTCTGTCACCATATAGACAAAAAATCTACCAACAATTTTAAGTCGGATATATAACTGTCATAAAAAAAAGACGAACATAAGAAAATATGTTGCTACATAAGAAAATAAGTTGACCACAAAAATCTAGCATCTATAACAAATTTGACATCTCATTTGATAAACATATTTTTAAAAATCTTTTTTTTTTATTTAAATCGGACAATTAACTCTTCCACGGAAACAAATCTGACATTTCTAAGGAAGTATGTCACCACTTTAACAGTAGATTTATTTTTCTATACAGATTTTATAAACCGACTTATTACTCGACAGATATATTTTTTGAAAATAAATATGCTGACAATCAAATCTTAAGGGTACTTTAGTAATGTTTATTTTTTGTTATAACTATGAACAAAGGTAATTTGACCAAAAAATATTCTCGTAATTTTCAAAAAAAAAAAGAGTTGTTCAATAACATAATTAATTGGTGTCGTTTTAGTATACTTCTCTTGCTATAATCAACTTTTTAATAAGGATATTCTTATAGATTTGAATTTGATACATGCAAGGATGTACAAATATCAACCAAAAACGATCATTTTCATCTGTGTAACGCTATTCTAGGTAAGCTTCTTACATCATTTTTAGCTGATTTATTTCTTTATAAAAAATTACTATACAAAACCAGTTAAGCGAGGGAAGAAAAAAATAATTAACTACTTGAGTTGGAGATGATCCATAATTCTCATCCATAATATCTTATACACTATAAAAGATTTGTACAAAATTTGATCACCAAAATCTTTTTTCTTGAGTGATTTTATGAATATTTTCATAACCACCAATAATTAAGATGTAGATCATGTTCCCATGGTTCCAAATAGTTATTGAAGACTGTTATAAAATAGAATGAGAAATACTGGAGACATGTGTAGAGTGTTTGAACGGCAAGTCAAATAGTTTCATATTTTTAATGAATCTCATGACCTCTATGCCAATGTCACAAATACATAAACATATTTTTTTAATAGAAAGTTTACTAAAATGACACACATTAATTGTGTTATTGCTATAATGACTCATATTTTTTTAAAAAAAATATTAGAATGTCTTTCTGGTCGAAATCATCCTTGACCCTAGTTATAACAAAAATGAATTAGCAAAGTGCTCTTAACATTTGATCATTGGCAGATTAATTTTCAAAAAAATACCAAAATGCCCTTAACTGTCTTCTAATGACCTTTCAATTTATTTTTAACCTACGTGAATCATTACGAATCAAAAGTTATTTCTATGAAAAATGAATAAAAAGGCTTGTACACTTTCAGTTAAATCAGGATACCTCATCCACTCTAACATTGTAGATATGTATAGAGGAATTATCCATTTCAATATCAATAATGTTATTGTCTTGAGGACGGTATAAAGGTATTGTTTTCAATATATCGATGAAGAGAGGCTAGTACAAGAATATATACAGACCCGACAGATGCCCTAGGAGCTATACATTTATTCATGTTTCCATAAGTAGACTAAGAGAATATTACAGACTTAGATAGAGAGGGAAATCTAGTATCCTTGACACGCCCCCTCAAGATGGAGGGGGTTCACACACTCCAATCTTGACTCTTAAATATGTATAGCGTTGGCGAGGGAGAGGTTTCGTTAGAGCATCAGCAAGTTGGTCTTTAGTATTGACATGAGCTACTCTAAGCATCCCGTGTTGAATTTGACCCCTGATGAAGTGATAGTCGAGAGCCACATGTTTCATACGTGAGTGAAACACCGGATTTGCACAAAGGAAGGTAGCACCAAGGTTATCACAGTAGATAACAGGAGGAGAAGGCAACACAATACCCAATTCAGTTAATAAATTGCAAATCCACCTGATTTCAGCTGATGTATTAGCAACCGATCTGTATTCTGCTTCGGTACTTGATCTAGCAACACCTGATTGCTTCTTGGCTGTCCAAGATACCGGCGACTTTCCAAGATACACAATGTGTGCATTTGTAGAGACGAAATCATCGGAGTCTCCTGCCCAGTCAGCATCAGAGACTGAGGACATTTTGAGCAGAGAAATAGATACCGTGTGATGATGTAGCTGCAAGATATCGTAATATGCGTTTGGCCGCTTGCCAATGAAGGTTTGTGGGTCTATGCATAAACTGAGATAGTCTATTAACCGCATACGCGATATCAAGACGAGTGAACTGAAGATACTGAAGACTACCAATAAGCTTCCTAAACTCTTTCGGATCAGCAAGTGTAATACCTGAGTTTAAGGTCAGCTTGGGAGAGGAAGCCATGGGCGTTGTGACTGGGTTTGCATCTTCCATCTTGTGCTGGTGTAGAAGGTCCAGAATATATTTGCGTTGGGA
>JABAYD010031108.1:1375-15969 GCA_014822095.1 Diplotaxis tenuifolia
CACGTGATTATGAAACCTACTTACTTGGGAAGCAACCACACGGTTGTCATCTGGCGTCAAAAGAACACGAATGGCATCATACAGAGCTCTTATAGTGACTTTACTCTCTCGATTCAGCACTTTCAGGATAAGTTCATCGACTTTCATCTCCATGAATATCTCTTTCACAACTTCATTACCAGTCGCTGCAGCAGCAACAACAGCAAAACCAGCATCTAATGCCTCAGAATCTGAGCTGGAGTCTCTCAAGAGATCAACCACAATCCTCGGCCCAGAAGCATTCCTAAACGCCTCTGTGCTCTGAATGTCTGCAATAGGATAACACATGATCGACACAAAGGAATAAACACCATGAAGACGAATTCAAGAACGTGAGGCATACCATGGATCAAGACGGCTAAAGCTTTCAAACACGGAACAACAATGATATTACTCCTAGTGTCTATCTTGATTTTGGAACAAATCGAGCATGTTAGTTCCACGGCGCCATGTTTAGTAGCAATCGCCACGTTCCCTGACTCTTGGCTGCTACATAGCTCACTGAGCTTGACGAACAAACTCGAAATCTCATCCAAATCCTCATCTCGAAGTAGTCCGTCTCTAGAAACAGTGTCGAGCTCCTTGAGTCTATCTAAACACGCAATCACTGGATTTTCCTTGACGCTACTTTCTCCTGGAACACAAGTAATGATCCCTATAGCACAAAAGGAGAACAAAGAAAGAATCAGTTACTCCAAGCACAAGTATAGATCCAGCTCGAGAGTAAGTGAAAGCAAAAGAGGTTACGGACCGGAGAGATCGACGCCTTGGAGTTTGAGTGTGTGGAGAGCGTCTTCGAGAGCTTCGGAAGGTTCCATTCCTAGATCTTCCACGTTTTCCCTTACGAGATCTTCGAATGCCTCCTGAGATATCGCACGAGTAGCCATTCTCACTTGCTCCGCCGCTACGATTCGTCGGATGGTATAGAAATCGCCGTTTAGATTGATCGGAGGAAAAGATTTGATTCAAAATTGTGCTCGGGAGTAGAAAGAAAGGGTTCTGATATAACGACGTCGTTTTGATAGCATAACTTCCTTCAAACGACGCCGTGTCAAGCGTCACTTTTAACTTTCATTTCTACCATACTCAGACATGGATTTTTGAATTGTTGGATAAAGAGAGAATATAGTTAATATGATTTGCTTATGGAACAGTAAATATGCACAAGACTAATGGTTTTTCTATGATCTAACCAAACCTATACACAATGAACAATTCTTCTTCACATGTTAATACATTCATTCATTCGTTTGTTCTCTATTCTGGTTCAACTTCTTCTGCAGCTGCAACATGCCTAACCCGCTGAGCAAGAAGTCTCCTCCTATATATCCCCACCAAGCGCAGGATCAGGATCATTGCTATAGCACCGTATTCGAACACCGTCACTATTCTGAACCCTCCTGTACAAAACGGGGGAACATCAGTCTTAGAAAAACAGGGCTTGGAGGAGTCACATGAACTTCAAGTATTCTTGAGGCATGCCACGAGTATCTCAATCTTGTAGAGGCAACTTACCCGTTGGGATGAAATTAAACTCGGAGGCAGTGTAAAGGGTACTCATGAACATCTGCAACACCAGAAAGAAACTTAGTTTCTCATCCTTTCAAAATGGTAGAAAACAATAGCCATTAAAAAGGATGAATAAATGCAATAGTGAAGTCTAGCATGTTCGTTCGTCAACGAGCGACAACAAGACTTAGTGGGTATATAAATAAACACTAAAGTATGAAAAGTAAACAGCAGATATTGCTAGCACTGAAAACAAGATGGAAACCAAGAGTAAACTGTTCTTAACTGCAAAGAGGCGAACTTCGCTAAAATACAGGTGGTTTGTATCAGGATCCATTATGTGCCACACCATTCTCTTCATTAACAACGGCAGCTCCTGCACCTTCTGATACATTTTGAACGATGGTGGTTTCGTCAAGTCATGAAAAGGAGAGATACATGACAAGAAGAGAACAAAAGAACATGTAAGCCATTTATTACCTGAAAAAAGCCAGTAACACCTCCAACAAAGAGACGGTTATACCTACGGATCTTAGCAAGAACCGTCTTCACCTCTGGCTCTTGGCGCTGGTGCAAGGATGCTTCCGGTGACAGCTTGGTGATGTGACGAACGCACAGGGGACACTTGCAAGGCTTAGATACTGCAGCATAGTTCCAGTACTGCAAGATGCAACTTCCTGTACGTAACACCACAGAAGTAAATAACTAATCAGCAAAACGGCACCCAACATAATTCTCCAGTTCTAACAAATTACCAATCTACCCCCTAGGCAACAAGCTTGATACATCATTGTAAAACGAAATGGCTAAAGAAAAATTCATGAGAAAGAAGTTAAAGATTAAAGACTTTACCGCAATACCAATGGCCACAGTTCCCTCGACACGGAACCCTAAAGGAGCCAAAACAGATCGGGCAACAATCATCCTCTGGAGGCGTCTCGCTCTCTGTATTCCTCTCTCCACCATTATCCTTTTCAATCTTCCTCTCCTCCGCAGTCACGACGGCGTTCGACGCCTCCACCGGCTCGTTCCTACCAGGAATTTCCGTCCCCGTGGCGTTTACCTCCTGCGATACCTCGTCGGTTGTTACATCCATTGCTTATCTAAAGGTCGTTCTCTCCGTATCGTCACTTTCTTGAAAGATTCCAGTTTTACAAACTGAGTAAATTCGATTGAATTTTCAATAGATTATTAAAGATGAATGTTCAAAGCGTGTTGCGAAGGAAATAACGAATATACCCTCGGTTTGCTTGGTAAGGTAAAGGATTTATCTGGAGAGATGAGTCATTTCAACCAAACCCTTAATTTTCTTGTAAGCTCTTAAAACTATTCCATAATTGGTTGACAGGACTAGTAAGCTCTTAATTTTCTTGTGACATATGAAAACATTGATTGAAAGATTCAGATCTTTGAAAGCATCACTGCGAGATGCTCATCTGAGACCTCAATTTCGCAGTATGCACCCAAAGAAGAAGCTAGCTTCGCAGCCAATTGATGCTTACACTTTGCCAAAACCAATAAGTAGAAAAAGTCAGTAGCAGTACTAATTCAAGACTCTAAACGTGGAACTTTCGCATCTGATGGTTAAGAAGCTTACACATTGTTGCTCTCCTCTGCTAACAACATCATAGAAGAAGGAATAACATCCACAGTAATCTCCTGGGAAGCAGATATACTCTTCCCTTTTTTGAGATTCTCCCACTACCTGTTAAACAAGAAAAAACTAATGTTCTTTCTTAGACATCCACTCCACTGCTTTTGCAGGGGGAGAGATATTATTTGATTGTTAGAAGACCTGAAAGATGGATCTTCCACTGGGTAAGCCAGAGATTTTCTTGACGCCTCTCTTGTCGATTATTCTGGTCGCTTTCTCAAGATTCTTACCAAACAACAAATGCAAGCTGCGTTTCCAAACAATACACTTCAATTTCCCCATCTCAAAAACTAGTGTGAAAAACCAATACAAAATTGCACAATAATCCAGATTAAATATTTTCAATCTATTACGAACAAGAGATAAATAAAGACAGGAGAACTGACACTGAGAGCTGTTCTTCAGTTACTGCCAAAATTCAAGGAAACAGATCTCGTAAACAAGAGAAGAAGAAGTAACAATGGCGGATCATCATGATGGTGAAGTACCTGAGCCAGTAGATTCGATGTTCGACCAGACGGCGTCTGCAACCAAAAGAGTGACGCTCATCTTTTCTCGGGAGAGTGACGAAGATGATTTGAAGATTCAGCGTCTTCTGATACCTGCTCAATTTCTCGGAGAGTGGACGAAGATACGTATTTTTGGTTTGGTTCATTTTGTTTGAGTTGATAGTTCAATTAGTTCGGTTTACAAAACGAACAAAACGAAAGATTGGGTTGCTGAAGTTTGGGGACACCACCCATTACAAAAGCAACAACAATTAAACAGAAGATAATGTTATAAAACTGTTGGACAAAAAAAAAAAAGAAAGTTGGTTTGCTTACAATTTGCTTCTTACATAATTTAATTGTTTGATTAGTTATTGAGTATGGTAAATAAATTTTCTCGTAGGTTATAACATTGCTGATACTGTCATCAAATGATCAACCAATATTGAGAACAAGGAGTAAACTGCAAATTTAAATCATAACCAAATTTGTAGTAGTAGCAAGATTTTTGATAACACAAGGAAGCTCGAAGTGTTAAACAAGGAAATCATAAAGCATTTATAAGATCCAGTACAAGATAAAATCTCAAAATCTTTTAGAAAAAAACAAACGACTTCAACTGCATAAGCAACTCCGGGTCTTTAACGGTACTGCAAAACAAAAGAGAAACACAAAACCAGATGAATATCAGTTATTTTTCAGAACACAAGCAATTGTATGGAAACAAAGAGTAAACTGTTAATGTCATCAACATTATTACCTTGATGAATCCGATCTCCTTGGCGTTGCTGCGGAAGCACTGTCTGCAGCAGTTAAGCCCATACTTCCTGATCAGCCCGTGCGAGTTTCCGCACACACGGCTACACAAACCAAATCCAATTAGATTTCTCAATATCACCAACACAGACTATGACTACAAAACAAGGTTACAGCTACCTAGTGTGTAAAGAGAAATGTAAACCGATCAACATAGATTTGCTTCCAACAAGGACAAGGTTCATGCTTGTAACATAACTAATCTTGTAACGAAAACTCTAAAATGATAAATTAACATAAGTCTGAGGCACCCATATCGAATTAATCCATAACTACCAGCATATTAGAACAGAGTATTATTATTATTATTACCAGGTGCGGGAACCAGGACCATACTTCTTGGGGTGAGAGTTCCAGATCGCTGCGAAACCCATGATTTTTCGAGTGCTCTGACGTGGGGAGCTAGGAGACGAAGATGATACGGCGAAAACCCTAAATTTCGTTGGCGACAACACACATAATACATTTATATAAGCGTGAATGGACCTCGGCTTCCATTTAGGTTAACATATGGGCTTTTTATGTAGGCCCAATTTAACATTTTATGAAGGTTATAAGGACAAAGTGTCCAATAGTTTTTGTTTTCTCGTAAAACCCATTTTGTAATTAAACGGCAAAAGAAATCTAATTAGACCATTGTCTAGGCCCAAATGTTCTACTATGGCAACGTCCACCTCGAACTAATCTTCCGATGGATTGTACTACCAATGACTATTACGATCATCGAGATTTCCATGTGATAGTAGTGCTACATGGTCTCATCTTCATAATCATCTCCAAAGTCTTTCTAAAAAAAATGTCGGTTTTCCCCATAGCTAAAATAAACTT
Source organism: Diplotaxis tenuifolia (assembly GCA_014822095.1). Lineage (NCBI taxonomy): Eukaryota > Viridiplantae > Streptophyta > Magnoliopsida > Brassicales > Brassicaceae > Diplotaxis > Diplotaxis tenuifolia. The sequence goes on from JABAYD010031108.1 coordinate 6,710, forward strand.
ATGCAATTAATTTCTTGTGTGATGTTTCATTAAGTATTGTAATAAAATAAGTAGACACTTTGCACTCTAGAACAAATGCAAAAAAAAAGGTTTAAATTCAGTATCACTTCCTAAAAACTGTTATTTGTTTCCAATATGTTACTTTATCCAAAATTTAGCGTCATCCATTGTAAGAATAACCAGAAAATATTAAGAAAAAGATAATATTCAAATACAATCATATTCTGTGGGGAACAAATATATCATGCGCTTACAAATCTTTAAAAGTAACAAAAAACTGTCAAAGTATTAGACGAAGCTAAGAAAACGACATAAAAGTATACAATGATTAATAACCAAGGAACAGTGACTTATATCAGCTTTGATGTAAAAAAACAATATAAGTAATGTATAACTGTTACTTTTAGACAAATGATTTTTATAACATGTTAATAGTTTTCTTCAAGTCTCCAGCAGCAACCAGGAGATAGAAACTGAAATATATAGTGATTAATAACCAGGGAACAGTGACATTCCACATTTTGTAATTCGATTTTATTTTTGTTGAATATATCATTCAGTTAAAATTCACCTAATTTTCGCCTTAGCTGTTAGCATAAAATTCATAATACATATATATATATATATATAATACATCAAACCAAAGTCAATTATAAACTAATATAGGGGATGAAAATCCAAAGTCAATTACGATTTAACTAGTTGCGCAAGACACCATGTCATAGAATAAGTCGATGATGAATATCCACTGCAAAACCATATAGTTTTATGATGCTAGCTGTTTAGTTTATATCAAAAGTTAATATGAACCATTTGTAACAAACTCGCCACACATTCTTTATTTTTTGTTAAAAACTCGTCACACATTCACTAAAAAAAGTTAATATGAACCATGTCGTTGTAAGCAAAATATTTATTGTAAGAAGGATCATTATCTAAGAAAATGCATAATCTTAACTATTTTATAGGATTGGCATAACACTTTGGAGAGAGGTTATAATCAGCTTTCGAAGGTGGGACTAGACATCGACGATTGGATGCAAGTTCGGGGCATTAAGGAAATGAACAAAAACGTAATATATACAAACTGCAATTATATTACTACATAAAATCATGTATAAATCACATTCTCTGGTCTTTGATTTGATCAAAATTTATTATAATGTACATTTCATTTCTTATATCCGTTGAATGATTGAAGTGTTATTTGTTGCCTAAAGACGATGGTTGTCGTTCCGTTTTTTGGCCTGCATCAATCAATGCACCAAACGCCCAAGTAGAATAAAAAATGACAAATGCACGAGGCGGACGCAAACCGTAACAAAGGTTTTTAATATGATATTAAAGATTCTGATAATAATCGTATACAAGTATAAAAAATCAACAATCCATAGAAAAAAAAAAGAAGAGGAGCAAAAACATTATTATTTGGTGGGTCTTATAATGCCAATAATTATATAAATAAACAAATAAAAACATTCTCTTCACCAACCAATCGTCAGCCAAATCAAAATTTAAAAGGTACGTCAAATATCTGCCCTTTATAATATGCTAGACACTTAAAAAGAGATATACGTTTTACATATACGATTTATCTTTTTTAGAAGACATTTGGACGAGCGTCAGTATTTACAAGTTGGATGTTTTCTCAGCGCGCCACTTTTTAAACGGTAAAATCAGCAGAAAAAGTCACATTTTTTTGTTAATAGACCTCAAGCATTTTACCTGGCTAATGTTCTCACACAATAATAGATTCTGCCTCAGTAGAGAAAAGTAGATTTAGTTTAATTTGTTTTGCCTTTTTTTTTTTAAATCGTAAATTTTTGATTAGTTTTGAACGGTCCAATATCATAACTTCATATATATAAATATTATGTTTGAACTATTATTTCACTAGAAAGGATTAAGTTATATAAATACTATGTTTTGAACCAAATGTCAAATCGGAAAACACAGTTGCGAACTATTCGTACTTAAAAAAAAAAACTATTCGTAGTTGTGTCCTTTTCCCATTTCCAGTTAGTATATGTGATTTCTGATATATATTTTTTTGAAAAACAATTCCTGATATTTTATTATTAGGTTGAGTTTATCATTTTTCTAGTATATATAATATCCGTGTGGTTTACGTCTACGTCTATATTTTAAGTGTATAAACACAAATAATATAATATGAACGACGATGCTGAGGAATATCCGACACACGTTGCAGCTTGATCCCTAACTCTGTTTGGTAGGATTCCTTACATTTACCTCATCATCGCAAACTATTAACTTTATTTTCTACAAATAAAGTTTTCATCGGCGACATGACACCATCTTCAGCAAAATAATGTTGATCCGAACCAAAGGCATATAATGTGAGAGTAAAGACTCAGAAAAATTGACGAACTGCAAAAACTTTCAAGTCTCCCGGAGGAGTTTAGGTCTAAGCATGAACGTTGTGGAGTTTAAGGGATTCATCATGGAAACTCGATTCCTCAATTCACTTTGTAACTTTCGGTTTAATACTTAATCGCATGAGCTGGCTCAAGTTTAAATATCTCTCATGAGAATATCTCATCGATATTTTTTTTTTCATTATGAATGTACTTCAATTGATTTAAGAGAGAAAAGCTTAATTCAGTCTAATAATTAACTCTGTTGAATACACACAAAAACTTCTTGAGTATTGGAAAAGACAAAAATTTTGAGATCGAATTTTTATTTCCATTCCTCTATGGTTTCCTAGTATAATTATCTATAGGATAATAGTATTAAATACAAAAAAACTAGTTATAATACTACACAATATCGTCCATGCTAACTGAAACGACAATTTTATGAATAATAAAAAGTGTTCGTTTGGTTTTTTAAAAACTCTTTAAGAGGCATCAAATTGCCAGCTATCTACCCAACAAAGATTAATTTAAAAATCATAATAATACTCGTCTGATTTGTGATACTGTTTGATCGTGCGTGCAAGCATTTCTATTAAAATATCGTCCAAAATAAACTGGGTAAATAGTTCAAGCAATATATATAGGAGTATCTTTTTTTTGAGAAAAGTTCAAGCAATATAATTAAATAATTTAATCAGATCTTATTACACAATTGTTTTTTTCAAGCTGTACTTCACAGATTTTATTCTACTGAATATTCACAAGAAAATAGATAAGTTTGGGACTTGGGAGTGAAAACTATTGTACTGTGTATTGAATTATATTAGGCACAGTACGTGTGTTAACCATTAGTGAAACTGGCAGTTTCTTTCTACTAATATCCCTTTTTGGGGTTGCATTTTCTAACTCTCATTCTACACCTTTTAATATGCATCAGAAATATGATAATACAACCCTATGAACTGCATGACTTGTAGGCAACTAAAGATGCATCTAAGCAAAAATAAAAACAGGTGCGGCTATTTTTCAACTGATGAACGAGAATCACATAATAGTTGTCCTCCCTTAGACCCATTTTATTCTTAGATTATTTGTTAGTTATATCAAGTATGAAAATGATCAATACGTTATATATTTTTTTCAACTGATGGCAATACGTTATATGTTATTCAGACTTTAAGATAAAATACACATATTTTCTATACCGATAGGAATATTCTGAAGATATGTAGAATATTATAGAAAAATATTGTTCCTACTAAAATAAAACAAGTCTTTGCTATATAATGGCAGATTAAACTATGTCTATTAAAGGAAAATATTTGAAAGGATCATATGTATCTTTTCAAGATGGAACTCGATTAGAAAAAAAAAAGATGGAACTCAATGGATAGCTAAAAGCTTTTGTAAAACGGAAACCTAATCCTAAATAAGATATAACCTACATTGAAGTCGAAGAAATAGTGAGCTTCCCCCGTTGTTATCCAAAATTCTATTAAAAACACACCATATATACTGTGATTCTGTGAATACTGCCAGAATCATGCTTTCTCCATTATTAATCGCATTGGTCATAATTCATAATTCAGGTATATTATCCGACAATATTCTTTGTTTTTTTTAAAAAAATTATGTGTTTAGTTAACAAATATGTAATAATGTATTAAGTTAAGCAATAAGATAAGCGGAAATGTATTAAGTCACAAACGAGAAACGACAAAAAAATATGTTTTGAAGACCAAGTAGTATAGAGCCCCCATTTAGCGGTCCATATCTAAGGATATCCAGGACTTGGTTATTTATCAACTAGTTTAGAGAGATTACTGTAATTTGTGACATAAGTGTTGACATTTATTCGCTTTCTCTAATGTTCTATATAAACATTCCAAACTCATCTCCCTCATTCCCTCACTTCTCACTCCAACAAATAAAATTAACTAATCTTTTTGATTAAGATTAGTCTCAATTAAGACACTTAAGCTCATAACAAAAAACAAAATGGAAGCTATGGGAGAATGGAGCAACAACCTCGGAGGAATGTACACCTATGCAACCGAAGAAACCGATTTCATGAACCAGCTCCTTGCTTCCTACGATCATCCTGGCACCGGCTCATCCTCTGGCACAGCCGGTGGAGACCACCATGGCTTGTATTGGAGCCTTGGTTCTAATCATAACCACCTTACCCTCATGCCTGAAACTAGTAGCTTCGGTTTCTCTGGAGAGAGCAGCAGCTACAGCGTTGGGAACAGTAAATACTACTCGGTGGTACCACCAACGGTTGAAGAGAATAACAATGGGTCAATGGGCTTTGGGATGGAAGATGCGGCCATCAACATCAACTCGTATCTTGTTGGTGAGGAGACAAATGAGTGTGACGTTGAGAAATTCTCATCTAGAAAGACTCTTTTTCCCTTGGACACTGTCGTGGAGAACCATGATGACGAGGAAAGTATGTTGCAATCCGAGACTACTACTGATCATCATAAATCTCTCACCAGTTCTAAGAAGAGATCACGTGGGGCATCCACTGATGTAAGTTTTACTGGTTTTTAAGGCTCCTAACTAGTTGTAAATCTAGAGGGTTATAGATAATGGGATTTAAATATTTTCTTGAATCAAAATGTTGTCATTTACATTAAAAATTACACCAAAGGAAGTCTATAATTTTCCACTAATATTGTAAAAGCGGTTTCTGTGATGGATTCAGAAAAACAAGAGAGGAAAAGTGGGTAAGAGGGGCCAAAAAAGCATAGAGATGACTTGTGATAACAACAATGGGTCAGGAGAAGAGGAAGAAGGAGAGAAGGTGAAGAGAAGAAAAAGTGGGGCTATGATGAGTAGACAGAATTCAAGCACCACTTTCTGTTCAGAGGAATCAGAGTGCCCTTCTCAGGACGTTGGAGGAGGAGAGGACGAAGATGCCACCAAAGCTCTCAACCTCAACGGCAAGACAAGGGCCAGCCGTGGTGCTGCCACCGACCCTCAAAGCCTCTACGCAAGGGTAAATATTTTTATTTTTGATAAAAGTCAAAGTTTTAGGTTTTGGATTGTTTTTTCTTTTTGTTTGGGGAAATACAAAACGTGACTAAACCCTTAACATTATTTGGTCGTGCAGAAAAGAAGAGAAAGGATTAACGAGAGACTAAGGATTTTGCAAAGCCTAGTCCCTAATGGAACTAAGGTAAAAAGAAATCATGCAAACGATTAACACATGCAGATGATATATAACAATCTTTGCATGCATTTATTTTAAAACAAACGTTAATAAAACTCTAAGCAGCTATAATTTCTTAAAATATGTAACAGGTTGATATCAGTACAATGCTTGAGGAAGCCGTTCACTACGTCAAATTTTTGCAGCTTCAAATCAAGGTACGGAGGATTTTTTTCTTAATTTTAACGTTTTATGTGTACATTTATGTGTTACATACATGAAAATGATCTAATATTTTTTTTTTTTAATTACGCAGTTATTAAGCTCTGATGATCAATGGATGTACGCACCGATTGCTTTCAACGGAATGGACATTGGCCTTAACTTACCGAGATGATACACGGATCTTTTGATTTAGTCGGAGTTTTTTTAATATATAAGCAAAATGTAATATTTTACTCATTTTTAATATTCTCCGCCTTTGGACGAGTGCGATTATATTTCTCGTCCGATGTTCAATGTGAGAGAAGTGCAGAGTCACATTCGATGTTTGTATATTGCATTCTAATTTTATATTCCATTTTTCAATAAACATTTGAGCCATTCTTTTAAATCTTTTTTTATTGATGTTTCTTGGTAGCTGACTCTATATCATAATCAATATTCATTCTAGTTGTCATATTTATAATTTCACCCTATAATTTAAGCAAATGATTCAATATACGACCACCATTTATTCAACGGTGTTGTCTCATAAATAATAATATAATAATAAAATATTAGCAATAGTGCTATAAACTAATTTTTGTTTTAGAAAAATAAACAATTGGAGCGATGAATAAAAGAAAACGGAAGTTAGGTAATCTTTGACTTTTTTTTGGGCAATCTGTAATATTCAACTATATGCAATGGCGGAGCCAGCCACGTCTTTGACAGGGATCATCTGATTTCTTCCTTATGTTATAGGGGTCATATAAGTTAATTTTTTTAACATTTCATCAAATTTAACTATTGAAATACATATAAAAAAATGTTTACAACATTTCACATGGTCAATTGACCACCCTACACCACATGTAGCTCCGCCACTAAAGAACTCTACAAACTTGTTTGTCTTCAACAAGAAAGTAACTAAACATTTTGTACGCTTGAATACAAAATGCAACTAGAAATAGTCTTTCGTAACATTTTTACCAAAAACAAATTAGAAATAGACATGTCTCATAGTCATACTTCATGCTGGAAATTTGTAAGATTTAATTAATATTGAGGCATTTTATTTTATCTATTTTTATCATTTAATGTTAATTTAACCGATACTTAAGCCTTAAAAAACTATCATTAATTAAAAAACTTTGGCACCATTTTGTTAGTGTAGATTGAGATGCGAAATATTTGCATCGGATTGTATATTACTTAGTAATGAAATTCACGAAATTATTTAAAAAAATGAATAAAAACCTACGTTACAAAAAAAAAGAAGTTGTATTGTGAAAGGCAAATGCTCCTACGATCGTTGCAGCAAGGACATGACGAATTAGCCGCGATGGAATGGAACAGCTATGAACATGACTAAACAGTCGAATGTTATAATACATTTACACCCAAATATATGGGAATCTCACTATATGGACCATATGGTACGGTGTTGTGTAGCATATTCACGAAGAACTTTGGCCGCAACATGTTTCATTCTCACACGTATTCATGGAAGACCAATTCATAGTTCATGAATAGTTTAACAGTTCTTACAATGGAATATTTCAATACTGGTTCCACGCATTTGATTTCGACATTCTGTTTTTTTTTATTAAATATAATTTTCCCATGCAATAGCTGTGTTTTTAGACCCTCATATTATATAAAAATAACAATTATTCCTTTAAACATTTTTTTATAAAATCAAATATTCCCTAACAGAATGAATAAAGTTTTCAGATTTAATATCCCATTGCCCCAAACATTTTAAAGTAAATAGAACAGCATATCCCTTTTCCACTCTATAATATTATCAGCAATCAATCTTATTCAGGCAATCAGTATCTGATACTTGATTTTAGCTATCACATTCTTAAGAAAGATTACAACTATTTTATTTTTGTCAACTAGTAGAACTATTTAACAGCTTTGTAAAGTAATTACGACTTCTTAATGAATTCATATCATCAAACTTCTGTCAGTTTCTTATTCATTAATCATAACCCATGACATGAAAATAGTCCACAGTTTTAGCCGAATTCAAAAGAGAGTATGAAATATTTATAGTATCATAATTTAATAAATGCCTCACTTATAACATTTCAGATTTGAAATATAAACGATTACTTATATATTTTGTAACTTATCCGCAGAGTTCCAAATATATATTGATATCTGGTAGAATTAGATTTGTAAAAATCCAAGTTAATAAAAATCAAGTTCTCCGACACAGTTCTAAGTTTATGGTTGTAAGAAAATATTACAAGCTTTCTAAAAAAAAATTACAAAACGATTGATCTATTCAAAAGAGAGGTCAACTATATATCATAATAGGTTGTCCACTCCATTCAGAACGATATATCCCAAGTGAAGTTTTGTATAAGTTGCACAAATGTCTTATCATAAAAAGTTGTAAAATTGACATTAGTAGCTATTAAAGTAGAATTTGACTTTGGATTTAGGTCACTTCCTAAATCATAAACTATTTATCTCAGTTGACTTACGCTCGTGGTATTGTTTTATAATGTTGTCAACAGGTTAAAGATATACGATAACTAATTTGTTCCGTAGTTAATTTTTCTTTTGATGTTAACAGCTATAAAATGATGCTCATCTGAATTTAAATGTTCTTATAAAATCTTTATTTTACAGTCTATATAAATCATCAACTATCTATCTCAGTTGACTTAGGCTCTGGTATAATTTTATAATTTTGTCAACAGGTTAATGATATATGATAATTTGGTTCATAGTTATATTTTTTTATGTTAACAGCTATAAAATGATCATACTCTTTTGAATTTGAATGTCATTGTCAAATTTTTATTTCACAATTTGTATATATCAATACATATATAGTAAGAACAGGCCACAGTCTTTTTTTTTCTCATGCCCTACAGTTTGATTATTTAAGAATGTAAACAGTAATTGGAATTATATAAAGATCGGTTGATCATCATATATTCCTGTGAATTCTATTATGTGTTGTTATCTCATAATTTGACACACCAAAGCCACAAACAATGACTGTTTCTCATTCTGTACTCTCTCCTATATGTTTTTTTCCCTTTCAACTCCTACTATTTTTTTTATAATTTCAAAAATCAAGATTAGCTATAACAATTACACGAATCAATCTAATAGTTTATTGAAATGACACCTATTTAAAGACCTTTCAGAATTAGATTTTTTTTTTGTCAACGGATTTCATATTAGATTTTAATATTAGATAATAATATATTTTATTTAATCCTTATGTTTCTAACTTTCTTCTTAGTGTTACATGACTTATGAATGTAGGAGGACACCAGAGTTGACAAAAAAAAAAAAGAGGACACCAGACAGTACACAACTAGTAACTACACATAGTCACACTCACATACACTAAATATATATCGGGCCAATTTTAAATAAATAATTTCATTAGATTCATGGACTTGAATCCTACACTCCTAGTGGACCTTAATGTGTTATAAAGCCCACATATCATTCTTGGGCCCAAATATTAATTTTCCAGTTGCAAC
>JABAYD010031119.1:0-16965 GCA_014822095.1 Diplotaxis tenuifolia
TCATGATCCGCCAATAATCAATTGAACAAACAACAAGGCAAAAAATAAAATAAAATAAAAACTTACCTCAGTCATACGCCTATGGCAGGTAGAGCGTGCAAGATCCAAATACACACGAACCCAATCTGTGTTTTGCACCTCGTGTTCATTCAACTACAAAAATTCAAATGTGTTAACAACACACATGAATAAGGGAAATCAAAATTGTGTTTAATAGGTGTTATTTTTACCATGTAAAATCTCCGTTGGTCACTCATCCAGCGAGGCAGACGACTACTTGGTCGGCAAAGTCGAGGCTGAGGCTGCTCCTCTGAACCTCGGGGTCTAGCTACGTGGACCTCTGAACCTCGGGGTCTAGCTAGGCGGACCGAGATATCCAGAACACCGATGTCGTTTTCAGAAACAAGCGCATGGAAAGGGAGCGCTGCACCAGAATCTGGACAGGTTGCAAATAGGGTGAGGGAGTACGGGGCAGCACCGGAATTCATACGCTGGTTGTAACTTTTTAAGAGAGAGAACCGGTAGTTAGTCCCCTGAAACAAAAATAATTTCAATGAATCAGAAAGAAATTGATAAAGAATGATGTAAAAACGATTGAAAATACCTCCAATAAATTGTAACGATGAAGTCCCAGCTGGGCATAAACCTTAGGATAGTCCCTATCTGAAGGGCGCCAGTTCAAGTATGTCAACCCATAAGATGAGAGCTGACGACCATCAGTGGGTAAATCAAAACCCTAATTAAGGAGAAAATGATCATTTAGGTTTCTGGATCAAGAGACAGGAAAAAAACTAATTGGATTCAGGTTAAGACTTACGTTAAATCAGCGGGGATGATCCCTCCTTGAAGAGTCTCCTTGCGTCATCATTGGAGTATCCCCATCCTCGTGTGCTCCCGTCTCTTCCACGTCTCTGTTCTCGTGCTCGGTTTCGTTGGTCGACATAATGTGTCGAGATCGTGGGTTCGCTCGCTAAGGTGTTGCGGCGGCGTATGGTAGAGAGAGGGAGAAGGAGTGGGTTACAAGTCAGAGAAAAAAATAAAAAGGACATTATATATATTATTGGTTCAATTCAATGTATCTCTCGCCTCTCTTTCTTTTGTTGTTATAATTTAGAAATTTTCCTTTCACAAAAAAATTCGAAGCACACCAAAATAATATTTCACAAGCACAATGCATGCAGTCGCTACCGAGCGGAAGCAGCAGCGGCAGTAGTACATAATATGCATCGTAGCCGCGACCTCCCCGACCTGTCTCCATCATTACTGTCATCGTCTTCCTCATCCTCATCTTCCTCCTCCACACCATTATCATAGCCGTATTCATACCCCGTAGAAGAACCTTTGGCTGTCTTATTGTTATTGCTATCGCTGAAGGCAGCATCCATGAGACATGTCATGTGGTAAGCATGACAGCAAAAGAAGACCACCACGGTGTCCCCTCTTATCGACACCGGGTCGAAGCACATGCAACAACGTGTGTCCCCTCGTGTCTTCGACTTCACCTCTGTCATCTTTATGCTCAATGATTTATCTACTATCATTCTCTGTGAGATTGATCGATTATTATTGTCTTCTCTCTTTCCACGGGAATCGTCTTCTTCGTTGCTTAGGCAGACCCCACGTCTCGCCTCGTTGAAGCACTTGACCAGAAGATTCACAATGTCCGTCTGTAAAATTCCACAACGTCAAATTCTCTGGAGCCTCTTCTAGACTCTAATGAAAAGAGGTACATTGGTGACATTAGATTTATACCTTGAGAATGTCATTGCAACCGTGTCTAAGAGATGTCTCGGTTCTGTAATCTGTCACGATTTTGACCAATCGATCCCTTAGTCTGAAACAATGAGGAGAACATTATTTTGGTACCAAATTGATTAAAAAAGTATGTGATTTGGTCAATGCTCTCTGTGTACACACATAACTGGGTTTGCCATCACATAAAAGAGCGACCATGCATACTTAAGGAAGACTTTGTTTTTCGAACGAACATACTTAAGGAAGAATTGGTGACTGAACTAACTCGAGAACAGAGTATCAGCAAGGCAGGGTAATAGTTAAAACTAACCGAGGTATCTCTAAACCATTTGGGACCATATTTACGATGTAAAGAGGATCGAGGTTGCCAACCGTGTGCTCCAACAGCAAGCCCACCTGAAATTGGTGATAAGGAGCATAAGATTAACGAAAAGTAATATAAGGACACAAGTTTCCTAGAATGGAGGTTAATTTGTAGGTGATGATTTGATTCACAAACATAGTTTTTTACCATCTCGGGCTTGTTCAGACATTGTTTAATCAGTTCTTCCCAGAGATCATCGTCGTGTTGCATGGACACAAATTCCACAGCCTGCAGAAATTCGATCACTTTTAAATACCATGGCTCGCATTATTTATAACAGTCAGGAAAATATTAATTAGAGAGTGAAAAAGACGAGTTACTGACCACAGAGTATTAAGACAATTACCTCTTCTATATCCCCCAGTTTGTTGATAATGACAGCAAGAGCTTGTTTTGCATTTCCCATCCTCCCGAGGACAAAAACTTGCTCCCTTAGTAGATCTTTCTTGACACAAAGTTCATATGCCTGAGATTTTGCAGCAAATCATGTTCACTTAGACAACCTTGAAATAGTTCATTTTTTGTCAGCTGTCTAGCTTGTAATGTTGACTACCTTTTCTAACTTGTAATGTTGACTGCTACGTAGGAATGGAAGCAGCATCTTAGTATCGTATTCCGCATATAGTTCCACCTGCAGCATGTACATATTTAAGAAAATATGTAAGCAAAAAGCGAAAGAGAACGAAACATTCAATCCATATATTATTGAGTTAAACTACAAATACCTGCATATCATGATAATCCTTCCCACTATCTGGACTGACTTGAAATAACGCATGCAGATATAAGTACAAGTAATATCTTGAATCGCATTTCTTGCTAGCTTTCAAAAGTTGTGGGACCACTTCAGATGGAGCAATCATATCCCTGTTTTGGATAAATAAGGCAGTGGCACGCTTGCTATCAAGCAGCATTAACTGGACAACCTACATAAGAAGATAAGGGAAACATTCACTGGTCTGTATGACAAAATTATGGGAGTTCTATGACATCCCAGCAATGAATCTAAGAAATCTGATTATGAATGATGTGAATTCATGAACCACTACGGCGCTAAGCTAACACTTAGGATGGTTAAGAAATTTAGATCGTGCCTAATATAGTGCTTCCTCTAGCTGCCCAAACAAACAAAAAAAATCCTTGTATACCTTTCCACGAATCGCCTCATGCAAGTTGTATTTCTCAATGAAGTCGAACACTTCTGGTTTGAGAAGCTGGATTAAGAAAAAGGAACGGAATATTTTAGAGGACTGTCGAGGGAATAATCAGGGTAAAAAAGTTTAACAAATGTATCACTGACACACGTACATCAGCATATAGGGCGAAGGCTTTCTCATGCTGTCCATCAATTACATACAGCTCTGCCAGCGCCTGATAAATGAAATGATAAAACAACTTTGACTCTGTAAATGTCAATAAATGTCAGCTTAACCTGACAGACAATGCTGACCTCTTTTAGGGCATCTGTCATTGAAGTTGTGTTCAACTGAGGCTCTATTGCTGAGATAACAGGCAAAGCAGAATATACTGAACGTGGCCAAGATTTAACAGTGGACAAAAGCTCCTTATGGTATGAGGGGTTGGTTGCCAGTGCCACTAGAGCAACCTGTAATATAAACACAAAATAATTCTTATGCCTCAACTATTTCAAAAAAAGTTTTCGCTTACAAGTGAAAAGTTTTAGATTAAAATATTCCAAATTTCTATCATATTTTCTTCCATTATTTATTTACTGTATCACATGCATAGAGGGATAATGACACGAAAGAAGTGGGATGAGTTCGTACGGAGTAGTTGATATATACAAACCTCATAGACAGTATCCTTGAGCCTTGGGTTATCGGTAGGCATGTATGGAACAAGGACAGGTAGCTGGCGTAGTTGAGCAAAATGGAAAACCCACCTGACAAGAGAAACACAATATCAGACATGTAAACAAAAACCAAACGCTTAGCAAATATGAGATACTTATTTGTTCAAACCTCTCCCAGGCTGAAGCAGATCCTCGTAACAATTTTGGGCACAAAGATGCTGCTTCAGCATATTTTCTTTCCACAATCAAATGATCAAGATACCCAGCACCCACCTAATAAGTAAAAACGTTAGGTTAACTCAAATATCATTACACCCCAAATGACACCGATAGAAGAAAATAGGTTGGTCAACGAATACAAGATGACCCGTAAGATATATATCCTTTATGCTAAGAGTTAAAAACTACCAACACAGGAAAGAAAAGTGGAAAACTTGACAGTAGTTTTCTCGACCAAGAACTGCTAGGCTTACAAACTCATTGGAACAGAATTGTTTGATTAAAATATGAACGGCTCTTGGCTATGCATTTCATCCAATTTCAGTAGAGAAAAGTGTTGAACAAAGTAATGAACCATGGGGCAAGACAAATAAAAGTCTTCGTCAGTAATTATTTTTGAACAACTACCTTATCAATTAGTTCGTTTCGTCCGTCACCAGCCTCAACAGCTGCTAGTGCTTTCTCGTGGAATCCATGTTGCAAAAGCCAGTTAATGTGATCTTCAGCATCCCTAACAAGTAACAAACCGGAATACGTAAGAGACCCTTAACGTTGATTTACAAAGAACTAGAATAACATGGAAAAAAAACAGCGACCACAAAGATCTACCTGGGTTTTGCAATCACAACATCCTTTGGGGACACGATATAGTATATTGGTTCATCACCAGCCGCCCACTGCCCCCCAGCATAGCTACTACCTACACTCGCTTCCAATTTTCAAGTAAGTACTGAAAGGCAGACTTTCATTCCCCCTAGAAACAAATTATTTTCCAAACAAAAATCCAACCTGGGAAAGGAGCGTGAGCAAGGGAATAGTCTTTCGCCTTGTAATGCTCAAAACCATGTACCGGAAGAGCATCCATTGTAAGTTCATCGCTGTTCCATGATACAATGCGTATTTCAGGCCTCTGGGCATTTCCCTGGATCATTTAGAATCAGATTCAGAAACTGTCCAAAAAAGAGAAACAAAATATGTTCCTATTACTCATATGCAACACCAAGTCAACCACGAGGAGAGAGAATACCTGACGAGATAGAGTAGTGGTGCTGCTAATTTCTTTCACACCATCTTCTTCAGTAGGTATATATGCAAGAATAACTAGAGAATCACCAAAGGGAGCAATCCCTGAAATGAAATAGCTAGTTTGGAACGATGCCACAATGTCCACTTGGTTTATACTAGACATCTGAACCTGCCTATACGTTCCATACGCTGGTTTTTGCTGGTCTGATTTAATAGAAGCAATTTTGACAGATGTTCCCCAACCAATCACAAGAAGAGTGTCATCCTACAAATAATCAAAACCATATCCATTTTACAAATGAACACGTAAAAGTGAATGCAAATAAGTAAACAGATATAAAAACAGTAACCAAAACCAACCTGCCAAACCAAGTGAGGAAGCAAAGCCTCAGGCCGGGGACTTCCTCGGGGCCTTTCAATAAAAGTAACACGCTGATCTTTGGCTGTATCATAAACTTTAACACCAGTATCATTAGCCCAGGCCATGAGACTTCCTCTCCATTTCACAGAATGGATTGGACCTTCCCCAGAATGCAGCACCTACAAAGTTTAGCCTCTATGAGCAGATTCGTATTGCAAAAAAAAAAAATAACTCTACACACATTCTCACAAACCTGATCTTTATAACCGAACCACTTCTTTGAGTTCATATACAAGTGACCAGCCAAGCCACCAGCTACAAATCTTTTCGACTGCTTCTTGGTGTAATCCGGATCCAAGGAAATAGCCTTCATGGGGCGGTGATACTCAAACTTCAACTTCTCATCATCAGTGAAAAGACTGTTGATCACAACAGAGCCGTCGTCCGAACAGCTTCCGATATACTCTCCCTCCGTATCAAAGCTTAGGTCATTAACCGGGGCAGTGTGAGCACGAAACTCTTTAACCTGAACCAACGAAAGCATCAATCATAAATTAAACTTAACCAGACTAGTTTTACCGTTAGCTAAACCAATTAAACCTAATGAAATGCAACTCAATTCATTAAAGCTAAGACTCACCTGATTCCCGAGGAAATCGAGGATGTGAACCGTTCCGTCGTGCGTACCAAGAGCGATCATCCTTGCGGCAACAGCGATGCAGGAAGCGGCGTCGTTAGAGAGCAGCGAAGGTACGTTTCCACCCATACGCTGGTATTTGAGACGTGGCTCCTCCTCACCTTCTTCTTCTCCGTTTTCTCCTTCTTCTTCTTCTTCGTCTTCTTCTTCTTCTTCTTCTTCCTCCTCTCTTTCATCGTCTCCGTCAACGCCGTTTTCAGACGGAAGCGAAGCCATTATTCCTCCTCCGATCAGAATCTGTGGGAACGATCAGAATCAGAGGTAAACAGATCTGTGTTCTTCTTCAAATTAATTTAATTTTGTTGGCCCGATGACAGAGTAAGGAAATTGAAAAATGAAATTTTAAAAAAAAATGATTAATGATTTGGAAGGCGACAAAGAAAAAGGTGCCATGTGTGGGATCGGAGTGTCTACCTCCTTTTTATTTTATCTTTTTTCTTCCCTCCTTTTCAGTTTAGATAAAGACGTGGTGTAATGTAAACCCATCGCATTAATATTTTGCGGTGAGGGCCTCAGGCCCAATATTTGGTTCTCGTCCGTAAGCCCAACATTGGCCCAATTTATCAATAAAGCCCAATATGCATTAGGAACGGACAAACAATTGTCAATGGATGACATAAAACTCAATATACCTTAGCAAACTACATTTGTTCATCTAGACAAGACTATCATATCTTGCGACCAAAAAAATGGAAAAGATGTGATAAGAAAAAAAGACTGATATGGGAAAGCCCCTTTGGATATTTCGAGCCCTTCAATAAATATCTCTGCAGATATTGGCTATTTTAAAGTTGTGATCAATGGAGATGGAAGTAATGCTTTGTAGTTTGTACTAGCCTCTGTCGAACTTTGTAACATGAGCGAATCTCAATCCCGAGTGGAGGATGACATGGCCGCATCTGATTGGTTTCTAAAATAGGTAGCAAAGCACGAATAAAAGTCCAAGGAGAGTCGGAAAGTAGACACATCAATTATATGAAAATATCATATTTTTAAGCCGTGAAATAGGTATCCTATGCTAAACATTTTGGATAAGCTTCTCCGTTAACTTTGAGTATTTATCAAAATTTTGAAAATGACAGTTAAGTTGCACAAAAAGCATTGAATATATCCGAATATTCATTCAATATTAGTACATGGACATTTAGCAAAATACGAACTCTTTATTTTCCTTTTTTTTCTCCCCTCCGTACCAATCACTTTGTATATTCCAATTCACTTTAACATTCTTTCCTTTTGGCTTAATTTTCATATTCCATGTGACCATGTCCAAGGTTTTCGAGCCCCTAGAAGAAGAAAAAGTAGAAGAACAGAAACCAATAAACCAAGAGGAAGAAGAAGAAGGATCAAAGAAAGAGGAGTTGTTAGGATCTCTGTGTACACCAACATCAAGTGATCATAAGATTCCGGAGGTGGACACTTGTCCTCCGGCGCCAAGAAAGCGACCGCGTGAGATTCCTCCGACAAAAAGGAAAAGATTGACCAAAGATCTTCGGTTCTTCGAAGCCACCGACGTTGGGAGCCACGAGGTAGAGACTCTCTTTGTTCATAATCCAAAACCTGTCCGTAAGAAAAGGAAGAGTAATAGTGCCTGAGTCTCTAATTCTCCTTTCGTGTTCTATTACTTTCGTGTTCTATTACTTTCTTTTAATGGGATTTGAACTCTGTTTCTGTACAGAGTTTTTGTTAATTATATCGATCTTGTTTGTGTCTTGCAGTTTGATCCTCATGTCTAAAAATATTATATGTATTTCTGTTTATAAGATTTAGCAAGAGCGATAACTCCAGAGATAAAGAGTAATACTAGAAGTTTTGTTTTGATTCTCTAATGATGTTTTATACACACTTTTTTATGTTTGTATTTATCGACATCAAATTGGACATGTTTGTATTATGTTTATAATTTATATTAGTTGGTTTACCAAAACATTTAATTTTTCATACAAATTGGACATGTTTGTTCAGCTGTCGTTCTAAGTTTTTACACACCGATTAAGAAAATGTTTAATTTTTCATATTTTAAAAATAAAAATACTATTACCAATACACCTAATTACTCCTTTTATTTCAATATATTATATGTTTTAGAAAAAAAATTGTTTCAAAATAATCCATATTATACATTTTTAATGTAAATAATAAATGTAAATTATAAGTTTCTATGACATTAATTGTGTTTATTAAATTTCAATTGGTTAAAAATCATAAGAAATAGCTAATTACAAAAAAACAATACATTTATTAACACATTTTCTTAATATGTTTGAAAACTTTAAAAAATAGATCATATTGAAAGAGAAAGAGTACATTCCAACCAATAAAAAATAAAAAATATATATACAGTTAATAAATTCTGCGTCAAAATTATAAAACAACATTTATTTTGTAACGATTTTTTTTCACTACAACAACTAATGAATTGGAACGGAAGAAGTATATTTTTTAGAATGAGTGTTAAATTTTATTTAATAAAAAACTATTTGTTTACGTTTACAATGTTTCGTTCACCAAAATAGTTTAAAATCTATTTCTCTAAATTGTCACTATAATCAAGTGACTGGATTTATTGAAAATCAGTGTGTTAGTCTTCCTTCCAACCGATTATCCCCCAACACACCTATCAATCATTGTGATCAGCTTTGTCGAAGGCAATGATGTCTCGCCATGTCTTCAATCTTTTCTTTCCATCCATAATCCATGAATAGTATAGACTGGAAAACATATTTCAAGGTGAACATCTGAATAGTATTTTGATGATCAAGAATATTATTTCTGACCAGACACTTGTGTACTCATCTTCCATAAATTCTCTGACAACATTTTTCCAAACTTCAACAGAATATCTACACTCGAAAAATAGTTTTTTTTTTGTTTTCAAAGACCCATCACAGGAAGAGCAAGTTGTATTTACATTTCATCTCCATCTCAGCACTCTTTCCCTAGTAGCTAATCTGTTACGTATAGCAATATATCCATGCAAGAAAGGCAAACTTTGGTGTAGCTAACCAAAGCCTTTACTTCTTATGGAAAAAAATAGCTAGAGTAGATAGTGTATATCTGTAGGTGATCGATGACTCAGACATCGAATAAGGCATCACGAGTACATTTTTATTACTTCACACCGAATATACTTGATTACGTGGTCTCTAGCCAAAACAAAATAAACTTGGCCCTGATATTTGATAGAAAATCAGTCCATTAAAAAAACGTATTGTAAAACACAGTTAATTAATTCACTTAACCAGTAATTTTAGAAATTCCTTTATATGTATAGCCACCACGTAGTTGGCAGTTGAGCACCAACATTACAATCTTGAACGACACGTTTCACCACATGTCAATCCAGAATTACCGTCACGCAAAAAACCGACAAGTCTTCTTTTATTTAACCATCGAACATTTACAGTTTTTTTACTAGAGAAAACGATATGGCGCCGAGAAAATCAAAGAAAGTGGTTTCTGTGACGAAGAAGAAGAAAGTAGTAGAGGAAACCATCAAAGTAACCGTCACGGACGGAGTTCCTAATGTCACCACCGAGACCGACACACAAGAGACGCAAGAACTAGAGACACAAGATCTAGAGCCACAAGACATAGAGACACAAGATCTAGAGACACAGGACTTGACGTTTTCGATTCCCATCGAAGAAGAAAACGTTACTAGGGTTGAGATTCCTGTGGACGTTGGAGATGATGGGTCCCCTAAGCCGCCTGAAACGCCCGCTCCAGCAAGTGAAGCCCCCGTGAAGGAGACGACCCCTAAGGTTGAGAAGAAGCAGGAGAATAAGAAGAAGACAGTAAAGAAGAGGAAGAAGAATAGGTCTGATGCAGCGGGAGATGAATACAAGAGATATGTGTATAAGGTGATGAAGCAAGTGCATCCGGATTTAGGAATATCGTCCAAGGCTATGACGGTGATTAACATGTTCATGGGAGATATGTTCGAGAGAATAGCCGCGGAAGCGGCGAAGTTAAACGATTATTCAAAGCGGAGGACGTTGTCTTCTAGGGAGATTGAAGCAGCGGTGAGGCTGGTTTTGCCTGGTGAACTTAGCCGACATGCCGTGGCTGAAGGCTCCAAGGCTATTAGTAACTTTGTTGCTTATGACGCCAAGAAGCGTTAGTTTAGTGCCTTTGTTATCTCTTTTATTCCAACTTGACGGTTAGGGTAAGCTTTAACTTAGTAGGGTTTCTAGAGTTGCCTGATCTCATATGTGTGTTTTAATAATAATGTACTTTTTGTTCTACTTTTGTGTCTTCTGTTTTGTAAAATATGCTTGTTTGCTTTCACATTTTAAGAAGTAGTTTAAAAAATCAGACTAAAAGTGACTTGTGATTTTAGTTTTTTTCTTATGTAGTATTCTAAAAATGTGGTGCCTACTAATTAAGTGTAGATCTTTTGGTTTCTACGTATATTCCATTTCCTCGTTCCCGGTTAACGATTGGGTTTAAGGCCGACAGCAAAGAACTAGAACAAATAAGCATCTTCCAGCTAACAAGATTTCTTGATTTATTCACAAGCAATGCCAAATAATTAAAGAATAACATTAATAGTTTTGGGACTAATCCTTGAACAAAGGCAAAGAATCTAACTATCCGTGTTAGTCTCTATATATAAGGTAACAAACCATAGAAAAACAATCAGATTCATTGCCTGTAAACTGTGCTCCTCTTGAACAATGGTTCCTCAAAAACTACTGCCTCAAGGCCCTCGACGAACGCAACCGCTGCCGGGTAGGCGTTTGAACCCTGTCCAACGCATTATTGTCGCCCTTGTCCTCTTAGGAGACTCCTTGTGGGTCTGGCCATATTGATCACATACCTCACCCTCAGGCCAAAACGACTAGTCTACACGGTGGAAGCCGCGTCGGTCCAAGATTATGCCATAGCCAAGGATGATCACATCAGCGCCAAATTCAACTACGTGATCAAATCATACAACCCTGAGAAACATATCACCGTGAGATACCACTCCATGCGAATATCCACGGCTCATCATAACCAGTCCGTAGCTTACAAGGAGATCTCTGCCTTCAAGCAGCGTCCTAAGAACGAGACAATGATTGAGACGCAGCTTGTGTCGCACAACGTGGCACTGTCTAAGTTCAATGCGAAAGACTTGAGGGGTGAGACGACTAAAGGGGTGGTCGAAATGGAAGTGTATATAACGGCTAGAGTGAGCTACAAGACGTGGATTTTTCGGTCGAGGAGGCGTACGTTGAAGGCTGTGTGTTCGCCGGTGATGATCAACGTAACGGCGAGCTCGTTGGATGGATTCCAGAGAGTTTTATGCCGAACTCGTCTTTAGTTTAAATTACTTCAATCCATTTATGTGCACCATACGTGTTTCAAATTTGCTATGTGCCCTTGGTTGATTATGTGTGTATGTGTGTGATGAGATACAATGTGATGACGTGGCCATAGATTAAAACATGAGTTTCTTT
This sequence comes from Diplotaxis tenuifolia, assembly GCA_014822095.1. Lineage (NCBI taxonomy): Eukaryota > Viridiplantae > Streptophyta > Magnoliopsida > Brassicales > Brassicaceae > Diplotaxis > Diplotaxis tenuifolia. Next base: position 11,680 of record JABAYD010031119.1, read on the forward strand.
AGTGGAGTTGTGTTTCTTTAGTTAGTGGATGTGTTAGTTGTCCACGTTAGTTTATCTATTTTGTATTTATAGATTGGTTAAGGCAAATGCAAAGAAGAATGAAAAATTTGTTCATTACAAACTCTCTTAGCTTCGAGGAGGGGCCTTCGTTGGCATCAAAGCAAACTTGTGTTCCAAGGTATCAAAAGCGTGATTAGAACACGAGGGTTGAGAGCAGGGGTTTACGCAGTTTTTCAAAAAAAAAAAAATTAAAATAAAGAATAGTGATGAACCTGTCTCAGCAGTGAATCCTCTCTCCTGAAGTTTACCACGTGGCGATCCGGAGTTGGTCGAGTTTTTTTTTTTAAAGAAATCAAAAAAAAAATAATAAAAAAATCAAAAAGATGAACCACAAGTTCATTGATGTGGATGGTATTAGGTTCACTTGTGTTTTTTCTAATTCTTGTATATGCATTCATTACACCGTCTATTCATTTTCATTCTTTTGGAATATTTTACATTGTAATCATCAATTTGTTGAAATATGGACTTTTATCTAAAATTTTGATTAACAATTAATTTTAATATGTAAAAAAGTTAAGATCATTCTACGTAAGAAAACATATGTTTACTTATAAATGAAAAATAAATAATTGAGTCTAAAAATGTTAATATATACAAATTATTCTGTAAATAAATTGTTTAAAATTGAAGTTTTCAAATGATAATGGACAATTCTTACAATTCAACAACAATATATATGTATCTACAGCGAAGCTAGTTCTTTCTTTTTTTTTTTTTTGAACATAGTTCTTTCAACTGGAAAACCCTAATTATAGCCAATTTTATTATTCTTTCTAGATGCGAAAATTAAATTGTATTCAACAAAGATGCAGCATTTAACAGCATGATAAAATATTTTAATCGTACGTGATTAATCTGCAAATTTCGACAACACATATTCTAATATTGACAAGAAACATGAGCTGGAGAATACGTAGATAAAAACAGACAATAGAAGCAAAGTAAAAACGGTTAATTGTTAGCTGTGAATTTGAGATGCGCATCTGTTGCTTCCTGGTTATTCAAGTTTCAGTTATTTTTCTAAGTCAAAACTTATAACAACCCCTTCCTGCAGTCTTCTTCCTCCCCACATCCATTGAGCTACAAACCCACAAAACCCAATTCCAAATACATCTTGATCCCAAATCTTCTCTTCGATTCAACTTTTGTTTTCTTCTCTGAAATGAATCAAGGAGTACACATGAATTCTTTGGACGTCTTATACAAGGAAGACAACAACGAGACTGTCTTCTGCGAGTCACATCCTTACGTGATAAACTCGCAGGGGGTATGGGAGATAATGAAATACAAGAAATCAGGGATGAGCTTTTGGGAATACCCGCTTCCAAATCTCGAGATCGTAATATTATCGACTTATGTTATTTGGCGTCTCTTTCATTTCTCATGCAACAAGATCGGTCTACGATTACCTAGATTCACTTACATGATGATCGTGAGTTTTTATTTTTATTTTTAATATTCCTTCCCCCCCCCCCCCACACGCTTTTCATTTCAACAACTTATATATGCATTTAATTTCTTGGTGTTGAAGGCAGGGGTAATCTTAGGTCAAACTTGTAATATAGACAACAAGTTATGGCTTCATAACATATTTTTCCCTGATGATCCCCGACCAAAGGTGGCCGAGACACTAGGAGCCTTTGGGTTCCTTTTATATTGGTTCCTAAAAGGTGTGACAATGGAAGCTGGAACTGGACTAAGGATGGGGAAAAAAGCTTGTGTGATTGGTTTCACCACAATGTTTGTACCTTTGATATGTGGCAACTACATGTTCAGACAGAGAAAAAAAGGCCATATAACCTTGTTAACAACAGAATACAGGTTGATCATATTCATGCAAAGCATATCTGCGTTCACAAGCATTGACACACTCTTAAAAGACCTTAAGATCAAACACTCTGAGTTTGGAAGGATAGCACTCTCCGGGGCCATGGTGACCGACATGTTGGCTTTTTTCGTAGCGTTTTTGAATGCCATGCATTACGAACAAAAAAAAGGAATTAAGCAAACTATATTAAGCTGCTTGTTTTTCGCGTTTTTGGTATTTGCGGTGAGACCAGCTATGTATTGGGTGATCAAACGGACTCCAGAAGGGAGACCGGTCAAGGATATCTACATCTACTCAATTTTGGCGCTTGGTGTTATGTCGTTCAAATATTTTGAGTGGGTTGGTTTATATGGACCCGCAGGATCGTTTGTTTTTGGCTTGGCTGTTCCCAATGGATATCCTCTAGGTGCTGCTTTTGTTCAAAAGTTTGAGAGTTTTAACCATGGTGCTTTATTTCCACTGTTTGGATCATTAACTATGATGCAAGTGGATGTTCCTGGGTTGTTGGAAGAATGTGGAAATCTCATACGCATGAAGGGTCAGCTTTATGAGGTTGTTTCCTTTATTCTTTTTGTGAATGCCACAAAGTTTATTGCTTCCACCATAGCCGCATATTCTTTTAAAATGCCCTTGAGAGACTCCTTTGCCCTAGCCCTTGTTTTAAATAACAAGGGGGTCTTCGAACTTGCCTACTTCGCCTATGCAGTTGAAATACGGGTACAATCTCTATTAATCTCTCTATATATATATATGATTAGTAAGATTGTATCTTTTTGTTGACAACAAATCATTGAAAATGTTAAAACAGCAAGTAACGCCACAAGTTTTCACAATCCTTGCTGCAATCATCCTATTGAACTCTATCTTCATACCAATGGCCTTGGAGCTAGTCCATGACCCCACAAAAAGATTCAAAAGCTATCGGAAAAGGAATTTGGCAATCTTGAAAGAGGGTGCAGAACTCCAGTCTCTTGTGTGCATCTACAAACCTGATCACATAACGTCAATGATCAGCCTTTTGGAAGCTTTTAACCCATCAAGAGATTGTCCAATGGCGTGCAACGTACTCCACCTCATTGAACTTGTGGGTCAAGCCACTCCTACGTTCATTTCCCACCAGCTGCAGAAACCGGAGATTGGAAGTATCTCTTGTTCCGACAATGTCCTAACCTCCTTCCGTCGCTTCCACAAGAAAATATTTGATTATGCATCAATGGATATATTCACTTCTGTCTCCATGTCCAAACACATGCACGAGGATATTTGTTGGCTAGCCCTATCCAGAAGCATGACTCTGATTCTGCTTCCTTTCCACCGAATCTGGTCTGCTGATCGATCCACGGTTATCTCGAACGATGATAAGCTGAGAATGATCAACATTAATGTCCTCAGACGAGCCCCTTGCTCTGTTGGAATCTTCATCTATCGCAAACCCATCGTGGAATATCATGCTGCCTACCACTGCAAGGTACTGATAATTACCCAAATAACACGTTTCAGTTTATTAATCTAGCTTTAGAGTCTATTTGAAAAAAAACAAGAAGATCCTCTTTTTCTTTTGTCAGTTGTGTTTGAGGTTAAACAAAAAGCTAAATAATAATGTAATCTTACCAAGCTTTCAACTATTTGCAGATATGTCTGATATTTAACGGTGGAAAGGACGATAAAGAGGCATTGGCAATAATGAACCGAATGAGACTAGCGGAGACACGTACAATCGTGACTATCATAAGATTCAATTCAACATCTTCTGAAATGAATAACCAAGCGAAGGACGAAACCTTCCAAATGGTTAGCTTGAAAGAGACCGTGACTAACATCGTCAAAGAAAAGGATGAATATATGACATATATTGACAAAACTATTTCGGATGGTTCTGAGACCTCCAAGATCTTGCGAGCAATGGGAAACGATTATGATTTGTTCATAGTCGGGAGAGGCAGCGGAGTAGGTACTGAGGTTACGAGCGGACTCAGTGAGTGGACAGAGTTCGAAGAACTGGGACCCATTGGAGATTTACTAGCATCACATGAGTTTCCTTCTAGAGCATCAGTGTTAGTTGTAAAAAAACAAGAATACATTCATAAAACCAAAAGTCAAAAAAGGAGATCAAAGTAATGCGTGTGGTATATATGTATTATGAAGATGATGTTGAACAACAGGAAAATATCACCAAATTCTTGTGTATACATTTTTATCATATATATATATATAATACATGGTTTTGGCAAAAGGAAACAAAACCAATGAGAAGTTAAGAATTTATTTTTTTGTAACATAGTATGCTAAAGAACATTTACCGAAAGTTATATGATAAATCAACTACTCTACCTGATCAAACTGATGGTTAGGTTAAAAGACATTTAACCAAATATTATGCAATATATGAACTACTCTAATACACTTCCTCAAATTGATGATACCAAAGATGATAGAAAGTAAGAAAAGTTTGAATTAAGACATTCAAAAAGGAGGAGAGGAGCCTCTAACGAAAAACTTTGATCAAAATGTCAGTATTAGAGGTATAAACATGAAAAAAGTTCCATAAAAACATTCTTGACTTGATCATGGACTGTGTGACACTCTATTTCATGTAACTTGAAGGAGAGTTAACCAAAGATTGTACAATAAATGAACTACTCTAATTGATTAAGCCAATGGTTAAACTTAAGAAAACTTAGCCAAAAATTATACAATAAGTCTACTTTAATAACATGTTTAGTGCACGGCTCTTTGTTTTTTTGTGTTGTCACATCAAAGTTTAGTTTATGATATATGGAATTCAATAATTCTATTTTTCAGATATGATATATATTCAAGATTTTGATCCTTTGCTTCTTGGTTTATCAAAACTAGACAAATCAAACCAAAAACCACCAGCTATATGTATCTTTATATTTACCTTTTTTTTTGCAAAATAAGATCAACATATGAACTGCTACGAGTGTCGATGACGGAACGGAAGCTCGTACGAGTATCAAGGCCTAGTCCAAAATACCAATAAGATTTAGTTGAAAGACCAAATCTCCACTTTCCTTAGTTCAAGGTTTTCAATAACATAGTGGATGAACTCTTCTTTCACGTTTTCCATTTTCATTTATGCATTCTTTGAGCTCCACGTTACTTTTCTGTTTCCAAGTTGTAAGGAGTTGTACTCCAACCTTTCTATTTAAGCAATAAAAAAATTATAGTAAACTTTGCGTTTTTGTTCTCGTAAATCTTTGGGATCTATTATTTGGTATCAGAACCAGTTTTCAATAACAGAGTGGATAAACTCTTCTTCCACTTTTCCCATTTTTGTTTATGCATTCCTATTTTGTAGGAGTTGAACTCCACGTTACTTTTCTGTTTCCAAGTTGTAAGACCATGTTCAACGGTAAATCCGTTCGAATCCT
>JABAYD010031124.1:0-12693 GCA_014822095.1 Diplotaxis tenuifolia
TCCAAAAGTGACTTCAGTTTTAATAATATAGATTTAAGTTGAATTATCACAATCGCGACACATCACCGCCTCTAATTCATCGAACTGAGAGGATCAGCTAATGAATATATATGGTAGGGTCTTATTAATCCATTGTTGTCCACCAATTATGCAGTTAGGTTATTGTGCTCAACTCTGGCTGCCAAATCAAATTTTGAATTCGCAATGTTGTAATTTTATATATAAATTAATGACTAGATAACACGTGGTTTTGAATTAAACAGCAATTTTAATATTTGTATATATATATATATATATATATAGGTAGTATACATTTGAAAGTCAAAAAACCAAAAACACTTAACAGTATAAGAGGCATCTTGCCTTTAGTCAGTTACAATGCAAATACTAGTTTTTTTTTTTATGTTCGATGAATTTATGATTTGATATAGAAAAGTCAATATAGTTGGGTCTAATATAGAAACAAAAAAACTAAATTCACTATCTATATCCAAAATCTCTCCCTCTCCTATTTCTTCTTCCTATCTCTCTCTTCTCTTCTCTCTACAAAACTAATTAACTTTTTTTTGGTTATTTCAAAAAATCACCCATATAGTTATATAATTATATACACTCTTGGTCTGTTTATAGATGATTTTACTCATATCATAATTCGTCATAGCTTTTGTATGTATTCTAAATTACATTATTTCATAACATTTTGTGTACGTTAATTTACACAATAGAATACTCCAAATATAACAGTCATTTTTTCTCAATAAAAATATATATAACAAATGCCACATGTAGTGCATCGCAGTTACTAAAAGTACTGGTGTGAAACTTGTCGCTCTATACATAAAGCTATTGGTGGAAAAATATTTTTTTTGGAACTTTACCATTGGTGGAATGTTTAATTATGTTAAGTTATTCTAGTATAGTGGTTAGTTGTTTGTAGTTAAAAGTTAAGTATGGGTGGAGTGCTCAATTATTTATATACAAATACTATTTTTTTCATTTTTAATGATATTTAGTTATATGCTGGAGCTAATAAAAAATGGGAATCAGTTAGAAAAATCTTTTCAAACTTTGATACCATTTTGAACTTGACACTACAACGAATATGGATTTTGATAGCAGACGAATAGCGCTAGCGCTATGTTATTATTATTTTAGCGTTTTTATAATTTTTTTCTTTTGCCATCTGATATTTATATTAACCAAAAAAACATATTACAAAAAACCTATAACAGGTCCAAAACCAAGTTTAAAGAAACAAACGCCCACAAACCGGCAACATATATAAGAACTAAGAACGAGGTCCAAGTAGAGCCCAATTAAACCATTCAAAAACCCTAAGACGTACACACCACACGTGTATTAGGATGAAGGAGAAAAGAGGACACGCGTTAAGACACACCGAGCCGCCTTCATGTCTCCACCGACCAAAGCTTTCACCGGAGATCAACCTCTCCGGTCCAGAAGCATACACCAGAATCCTTCGGAAACACGATTACCATCAACAAACCCAACATCTTCTAATTCTCTCCTTCATCTCATGTGTTCCAAATATCAGAGAGAATCATCGTCTGTCGAGATCTCATCCAATATCATACGCCACAAACATAAGGACGAAGGGTCACACACTTCAGAACCATCTTTCATCAGAGAGCTTCCATCATCCAATGACTAGATCTCATCTGATACATCCACACACCGAACCAAACAAGAAACAATCCACAATCAGCAAAACCGAATTGTAGAGAACCAAACACTTTCGTCTTCAAAGGAAAGAAGAATACAAGAGCTGTAGTCAAAAGCCGGCGACGCGGAGCATAGAAAACCTCCACTCCCGGGGTCATAAGCCGGCGAGGCAGAGCATAGAAAGCCTCCACTCCCGGGGTCATAAGCCGGCGACGATGGAGCTTTAGTAGCCTCCACTTCCCGGAACCAAGAAACCGATCAAGTAAAACAGAGAAAGAGCACAACGATCCCTCTTCCTCTCAGAAAAAAACCATGCAAATAAAATAAAAAACACAAAACCGGACCGACGGTGGCTGTGAAAGCCCACTCCACCGGCCGGAGACTTTATTCACGACAGAGATCTAGAGAGAGGGCAGAGCTTTATCTCTCTACGTTTTAAGTTTTGTCAGTATGCACATTGCTTTAGCGTTTTTATAAATGCTATTAAAAGTTATGCTATATAGAATGGCAGTATATGATAGTTTTTTTTACAAGACGCTATATTAGGGTAACATATAATAGCATATTTTTAACGATGTTGTATATTTATTAATGACACGTAAACTGTGTTATGTAAACTGTATAATAGTAGATTTAGTTTGCTATAAATAATTCATTTGCAGCTATGCTATGATTCAGTTTTTAGTAGCTCATTATTAGTGCAATTTGATTATGTTTAGTAGCACTGGTGTTGAGCTGCATATATCTGAGTTGTATCTTTTATTATGTGTTGTCATTAAGTGTTTCATAACTTCAATTTATACGCTATTTTGATCAATAAATTTGATCTTTTGATTCTTAGAAACCTTTGCAATTACAAAATAGAAACATATAATGAAACTAAAATTGTAAATTCATGTTATTATCTGAAGGTAATGGTCCAACATATGCGTGTCCATCTTCCACATTCTCATCAACGTATCTCCTAGATAGACCTTTCAACACTACAAACCAACTGGATTCATCATTTTCCCTGGAATGAAAAATATTTGTCTGGCTTCAGAGACTAAAATGAATGGATCTTTTGCAAATGATATTTGTGTCTGATTCATATTAACCAGCGTGAAGCCATCTTCTGCTTTCACACCTTTACCTTTAACCGTCCACTCACACCGGAATATTGTAACATAGAAGACAATATAGTATAATACGATAATATCAACTACTCTGCCGCATGATACAACATCTACCACTTGCGCTATGTCTTTTTCACTAGATCTACACATTGATGTTGTCTGTAGTGAACTACACTATTCTGACTTAGCCTATGAATTGACTCTGTATGAAACCACAGACAATTCATAATGTACCCGGTGTAAGATTTGGCTACACTACGTGGACCATAAGCAAACCACCTAAGTGTCTCGTCCTTATCTTGTGAATCAAGAGGTATCTAATAATTATTAAAAAATCAGCTACTCTACTAATCAAATAATTTGGACAGATATAGTCTAACATGCATGTTGCTTTAGCCACGCTGCAAAGTTTTGAGTGTGCATATTCCACAAATAAGTTGCATCACGTCTACATCTAACATGTGTGTCTTGTAGATGTTGTAAATGAGCACTTGCATATGAAACAACAAATAAGAAAATACTTCAGAAAACAATTAATATATGGAATGAATAATATACAATGCAGATTAAAATACTCAACGTATGGATCCACCATAGCTGAGTTTTGGATAACAGCCAGATAGGCTACTTTTACCATATCAGTGAGAGTGAATGAGCTGCGAGCTGATATGGACGACTTTCTAGTATGAAGCAGCTCTCGTATTCAGTGTTTCTGTCATGTTTTTCTTCCGCATTTGTTGTCGTCTTTAAAAAACCAGAGCAGAACTTCATGCATTCTTGACGCAGCTATACATCCTTTGGTCTGGCTAGGTTTCGTACATAGTCTTTCAATACTTTCATGTACTTGTTTGTAATGAACACCAAATATATTGATATATGGTGTTTTTGACACATTCTAACAATGTTTTCTGAAGTGTTTTTGAGTCTTTATCGAGTCTTTTTAGTCATTTTTGACTCATTACAGGTCTACAGTTGTATTGGATGTGAGAAGGACCAGCTGGAGCAAAAGAGACGGAAAAGAGTGTAATTTGGAGATTTTCACGCAGAACAGTCCTAATGACTGTTCCAGAGTGAGCGGAGCAACCTGAGTGCTTGTTCATCGACAAAGATTTTTATGAATGCTTTTATTATTTCAGGATTTGTCCTAATTCTCCCATATTTCTCTCCCAGCTGCCAGTAGCCTCCATATAGATTATTTTTCGCCTTTTTATTATATTCTACACTAGTTTTTACACAAGAAACCAGACTTGACTTTTTAGAGATTTGTGATTTGATACTTTTTAACCTTGAGGGAGAAGAATCTCTACAACCTTTGGAGAAGATTTCTAAACCCTCTTGCTTATTTATTTATTTATTGATTCAGCATGTTTTCTTCATCTATTGTCTCTGTGATTTCTCTGTTCATGGCTGAGTAGTCCGCTTGCTTAGTCTAGGGTGTAGCTAAACACAAATAAGGTTCATTTTTTATTGTCTTCATTCATGTTTATGTTTACTGTATGCATTAAACTAGCTATTTAGTGTTTGAAACTAGGTTTAATCTAATCATCAAAAGTGCTTAGGTTGCTAGAAACAACATGAATGAGCAGCTTTTCCCTAGCCAGCGAGAGTAGATGTTAGGGCATCTTGTGAACTAATCGAATATATGCTTAATGTTTGCCTTCATGTTTTAGTCTAAATGAGAGTTTATGTATTAAGACTGATTGTTAAAAGGGAGTGTGTCAAACTTTATTTGTCTTTCGAGTTCTAGACTTGCGGTTAATAAAACCTTGAATAGATGTTTGACTCATGATTGTTTGACACCCAATCCTTCACTCTAGGCTAGCATTCTCTTTAATCTGAAACCCAAATCAATTCGTGTTACTTTATATTTACGATTTATTCTTTAAAACCCATATTGTTTTACCTTAATATTGATCCTATAAAAATAAAGTGTAATAGTTGGTCTCTGTGAATTCGATCCTCAAGTACTACATCGAACCTTTTATTTGAGAGAGTAGCTTGAAAGTTAATTTGAGCATATTATATATAAAAAAAGAATTTCAATTAGAATATGAAGAGAATAATAAAATAAAATAGGGACAACACCTCTCAAATGGATACATCCAGCGGACGTACACAGGACCACCTAGTCGGGCTTCTCTTCCTAGATGCACACACAAGTGCACCATGATGTCAAATAAATTAGGTGGCCAAAATCTTTCAAACATGCATATAGTCTCCAAAATTTCAATTTCCATTAATTGGAGTTGTTCTATATCAATCACTCGTTGGCAGAGCAGGTTGAAGAAAGCATAAAAGCGGAATATGGCTATCCTAAGTCCATTTGGTAGTTAACCTCTAACGGCAACTAGTAGCAGTTATCGCATCATAACGTGGTAATCATAAGATTTGAGTTCCATCACTTTACACTCGTCTAATTATACACAAGAAGATATGTTACAACAATATCCATCTGGACCTTTAAAGTCGAAGAGCCTCTTACGGAATGTTTTCTTCTCTAACTTTGACAAAGACCAAGGAGATGCGGGAAGTAATGTCCTTTCACCGTGAGCTTTTGGATGCAAATCCTTCTGAATACCAAGAAATGAAATTCAAGATCCCTCCTAGACTTTAGACCATCCTTTGAATTGCCACAACATAACAATGTCACAACAAGTTTGCAGCCACATTTCTCTCGACATGCATAACGTCTAAATTGTGCCTTACATGGAGGTCCTTGTGAAGTCAAAGAATAAAAAATGAGAAAAGAACAATATTGATCATAGCATAAACAATATAAGTTTTGGTAGTGTAAACATACCTCCCAATAAGGTAAAATGAAGAATATTGATCTTTTCTTTCATCTGGATAACTCCTCTTCGTCTTTTTTTTCCCAATTCTTCTTCTTCATCATATGCACTGTTTACGTCTTCATTATCAGATGAGATTTCTTCATCCACAGCTTTAGCTCTCTTTTTCCCGGTCTCTTTTTCTATTATCAAAATCATTCTTGTAATTTTTCAGTAGTAAAAAGACATTCCTTCCCGTCAGTATCCTTCTTTTTATTCCATGCTCTGTTTTACCATCAAGTTAATTCTTCTTTCCTCAAAAACTATGTAAGGAGATAAACTTTTCCGGTGGCACATGTATATATTCTTCCTACTTTGACTCAACTACAAACTATATGTGTGCTTTCCACATATAGGACAACCCATTTTACTCTTAAATTTACAACCAACAAGATTTCCATATGTTGGGAAGTCACTAATAGTCCAAAAAAGCATTCCCCTTAATGTAAAGGTTGTTTTACTAAATGAATCGTAAGTTAACTCACTTTTAGACCACAAATGATTTAAATCTTCTATTTGCGATTCTAAGTATACATCTATACTATTACCAGGTTGATGCGGTCAAGGAATCAGCAAACTGAGCATGATGTTCTCATCCTTCATACATAAGTCTGGAGCCATGTTATAATTAACCAGCAGCACAGGCCAACAACTGTATCGACTATTCTTTATGTTAAACGGATTAAATACATCAGTAGAAAACCCAAGTCGCAAGTTCCTCTGCTCAACTGCAAAGTCATGATACTTGTCATTCATTGACCTCCACGTCAAAGAGTCTACCGGATGGCTCATTTTTCCATCATTGCTTTGGTTACGGAAATGCTATCTCAAATCTATGGCTACTTTCTCTGATTTGAACATCCTTTTCAGACGAGGGATTACCGGAAAATACCTCAAAACTTTCTGTGGAACACCTTTCTTTACTTCACTAGTGTGCATGTTGGTCTTCCATTTCGAAGCCTTGCATTTTGGGCCAGTCTCAACCATCTTCATCTTGAATAAGCAACAATCGTTCACAAAAGCATGAATCTTCTGATATCCCATATCAAACGATTTCAGAAACTTATTGACATCATAAGTTGATGTTTGCAGCACATTGTCTTCAGGTAATAGTCTTGATAGTGTTTCCAATAAATCATCAAAACTCTTGTCTGACCAGCCAGTCTGAGTGTTTATCCTAAACAGCGAAACCATTGCTGATAACTTGCTATTCACACATGTTGGATACAATGGCATTTCAGCTTCTGCAAGTTTTGTTAAAAACTCATCTTCTTTCCTATCCTCACTCTCAATAGCCTCACATAACTCTGAACCATTTCTACCTAAATCTTCATGTAAACATTTTGCAGCTTTCGCATAAACCCATAATGTCAGCATTCCGCACTCTATCTTTATCTTTTCATACAGAAACCGAGTTACCTTTTCCATGGTGAAACCATTCAGTAGTTGTCTTGTAAGACTATCCATTTCATTTATAACTAAATGAGACATAACTTTGTTGCATGTATGGCGTTCTAAATTGCGGCATCCGGCGCAGGGACATTATTTTCCCACTAACTGCGAACTGTAACTAACAACGTTAACAAAACTCCGAGCACCCCTCTCGTATGCAGAATCAACTCATGAGTTTATGTAAACAAAGGAAAATAAAATTCAGTTAACAAAACAATGGTCCAAATGCATTATCTTAACACTTTTAATTTTACATACCTGCATAAATGAACCCAAGCCTTGTCCAACATTAATGTTACAATCCTAGTTAGGTCGATTGCCACAGCTCAAACAAGTGTACATAATTCAAGCAGCAATGACGAGAAGTCATATATATCATAGTTGAAAACATATTTTCTACAATCAATCATAGAGACACTGAAGCTACAAGAGACTACAAATGGCGAATAAATCGATAGATATGTCTAACCTTTATAGTGATTATGTTGTCGTTGTGAACCCTTCCACCGATATATCTGAACACACCCCTGTTACTAATAATCTAAATTTATTGTCCAGACACAACAACAAAAGATACCTAGGCTAAGAAGAAACAAAGAACAAAGCTTTTATTTGCAAGTAAACATCAAGACCTTATAAATCGTGGACTGAAATCGAAGTTTAGAAGATTTGGTGCGAATTTCGAGAATGAGAGAGAGATGCCGAGCAATGGAGTCAGCAGAGATGGCGATAGATATCAAGAGAAGATGGAGAAGATGGAGTTGGCAGAGATAACATGACATTCTTTTTTTTCTCTTAATTTCTTTTTTTTAGTTCTATAGAAAGTTATGGTTTTGGTCTTAGAGCGCAAAAAACCTTGATTTTTCTAAGTTTTGGCGCTTAATGAAAAAATTAGGCGGATTAGCGTGTTTTTATTTGCAGTTTATTGATTTTTGGGCATAACATTATTGTAATGCTATAATTCTATTTATCAAGGTGTCATTTAACTTTTCATAGTGGTTACAAAAATTGTGCTATTGTAATCTGTTATCAGTATCCATATGTGTTGTAGTGCGATATACAATACAGAAAAATCATATAACATTCGAATTGTAATATATAGAGAATATTAAAAAAATGATTTAGCTATCTATGTCACCAAAATTCATTTATGCACATTCAGAGAGAACTTTAAAGTTAAGCGAGCTTGACTTTAACTTGGAGTAGTCGAAGTGACTTATTGAAAAGTGATTTGTGATACCGTGTAAGTGAAACTAAAATATGAAGAAATTCATGCGGTGATCGCATAATCTGTAAACATGAGTCTAAAACTTTGGAAAATTAACAAATCAGCCATTGAAAATGGATAGGACCCTAGGCCAAGAGAAGGAACGTGGATATGGTCCATTAGCCGTGGCAATGTAGAAAGATAAAAATCTGATTTGGAATTCTCCTACGACCAACTTTATCATCACTTGCACGTTAGAAATTGCGGGTTAGGCTTGTCGACGATGATGGTGGATGTGGGTTAAGAGTCTACAACCTTTTTTTTGTACAAGACCAAAGTATTCAGTCGTTGTCATCCCATGTTTGAGTTGACTGGATCACCGAAGGTTAATTTTCTCATTAACTTGAAAGGAATGTACATGAAAAGGTACATATATATGAGTCACTGGTCACTTAACTAAATTAACTTACTAACCACGGTTGAGCAAACAATGACTACTAATATTCCTCTTAGTTATCTGTATTTTTCCTTTCAACATTGAACTATTTATTCTCTAATTTGTTTTAATTTCTACTCTCATTAGTTGTTTTCTCTAAGAGTTAGCTTAAGTGTTTGCCAATCATATTTTTTTCTTCAAATTTGTTTTAACTAAATGGCTGATAAAGTCATAACTATGTAATTTCTTTACCTTGCACTTTAACAAAATAATTTAACAGTTTTTTTTATCTCAATGATTTTTCGTATTAAAAGATCAAAAATATAATTATGACAGTGAAATGATTTCTTATTTCACATGTAAATTTTAGAAAATCAGTATTTAATTAGACGAATGAACGAAATATAAAAACTCGAGATTGCTAGATTATTCGAACGTCAATTAATAATCCAAGTAATACGAAGAATAACTAATCAATGGCACTTCAGCTCATAAGTAATAAGTAGCCCACTACCAATTATGAAATTCATAATGGATATTAAATTATAACTATTCGATAATGAAAGTTTCTAAAGCAAGGTGCTGTGTCGTATAGCAAAATGTGTACTCACATCCAAAGTTGACCCGCTTCACTTGACACATACTATATTTTTTTGGCAAATCCAACTTTTGGCCTGTCTCTTTCATCAATTAAAATAACTCTCACGGAGAAAAGCCAACATTTTCTTCTTGTCTTTTCAGTTAAAAACCCTCTAAAGGACCACAAATTATAAAGAAAAAAAAGAAAAAGAGAAAATCCAAGTATATATTAAAATCGTCGACACAAATATATTAAAATCATGAGAAAAAAATCATGAAAACAACAATCTCACAATCCTCAACAGTAGAGAATCAGAAATTTAATTGATACAGATATGCAACCTTAAAAATCAAAGACAACCTAGCTGCGGTATATATATATGTATTTTGTTTTTGAAAAACACCTTGTTGTGGTATACATATCATAGTTTTCATGTTATTATTGCAAACATTAATAATAATGAAAGTAGTATTTTGTGATATGCACGCATAATAAAAAGTATAAAACCTAGTTGGGGGCTACTTGGGTACACCATAGTTTATAGTGCTTAGTTTACTTCTTTTGTTGTTGTTTGTACCAGAGTGTTTCACCAAGGTTTTTTAAATTAAATTGTTTGGAAGATACTGATAACGGAATACTAGCTGCGATATTGGTATATTTTGTCAAAAAAATACTAGCTTCGATATTGGTATATTTTGTCGTTGTTCTTCTTTGTTTTATTTTGATTACTAATCTTCGTTATATAGATAATTATATGCTCAAACATTAGCATAACCAGTCATATTCAGTAAAAAAAAAGTATAACCAGTCATAGAATTCTTCTATGTTCGGTTCAATTATTTAAGTGTTAAATATTGTTACTACATATAAAAAAATGGTGTTGCTCTCTGAGCTGTAATAGTTGATCGCTCCATAGAAGAATAGACAAAAACCATTACTCAAGCTAGCGGCCCACCACTCTGCAATTTAGATAAACATAAAAATTAGGATATAGAAATATTACTATAAATAAATATGCACAGTACAAAGTTGACCTTACAATGTAGTAATATTAAATTATTTTCATACTAATTGAAAAATGCAAAGAGAGGAGAACTATCACTATTATCAAGAAATCATCTTCCTCTAGCAGGGTCTCTATATATAAAAACTTAACACCAAAGATTTTATCATAGATCCAGAAAAATCTTCAACAAAACAAAAGTTACAAAGACATGAAGCAACAACGTTACTTGGCCTTCTTCTTCTTTGTCCTTTTCAGCTTTCTCCTGGTAAAGCTTCTTTATATTAAAACCCTAACTGGTCAAGATCTGATTTATACATGTATATCTATTTGATAAATGTTATATTTTTTTGGGTACAGTTTGTGAATCTGAGTGAAGGAAGACCAGGAGGAATTGCAGAAGAGTATTGGAAGAAGATAATGAAGAATGAGCCATTACCTGAACCAATCAAAGAGCTTCTCAACAATCCATTTAGGACAGGAGAAGATAGGTTTGTCAAGGATTTCAAAACAAAATCTATCGTCATCATCTACCACAATCCTAATGTATGATTAATTAAATCTCACATTTATATATGTATATATATAAGTCTCTGTGTATGTATGTATCGGGTTGTACATGCATGCATATGTGTGTATTAATTAAGTAAAGAACAGCTGCTGCCTGCTTGAGTTGTTAGATTATGTTAGGTGTGTTTTCCGTAGTGAAGAAATGTAAACCCTAGCGATGAGGGATTAAAAAAACAATTAAAGTGAGTCATTGTGTGGTAATGGACTTCACGTTGTTTGTCTGGATATATAAAATTAATCGACGGTGCTTCTTGTGTGTCTTTCATATATTTTATGCTATATATATGAAAATAAGGAATTTCATATCTCATCTCGAGGGGGTCATTTTTACGGATATTTGATTAGGGTAACTTAAGAATGACCAATAAGGCAATACCAGTGACATTTCAAATTTTTAGTCTCTAGCTTAACCAATAATTCCTCTAAATGTAAAATTATCAAAATAATAAAGAGTTATAATCATTAATTCTACGTACACTCATTAATTCATATTCACAGTATTTTCTATCAGTTGCTTTTAAAAATTTATGAAGAAAATATCATTGTTTATAGTCTCAGTAAAAAATTGGACAAAAGTAACAGATACACTAGTGATTTAGAGAAATTGTAGCATTTCTTGTTAGCTAAAATATCTGCACAGACATTTGCAGGCCGGTTTCACAGAATTATTTTTTCTCATTAGTTTTATGTACTAATTATAAACTCTCTAGTGAGTAGTGACTAAAAAATCTCTGTAGTGACTAGAAAACATGTTTTGAATTTGAAGAATATACAAGTGTCTTAAATAACAATACCCAGTAAAATGTTATGTATTCGAGCGTAGTTAAGTTATATGGTATTTCTTCATATGATATGTGATATCCATAAATCGTCGTCAAATCTCCGTTAAAGGCTATGAGCCTATGACTGATAAAATTGTAAGACTTGATAGAATAGTTTTTCGTAACTTGGAGAAAGTAATGGTACGAAAAAAAAACAAAAGCTCTTATACCTTATCGTTGTCAGAAATAAAGAAATACGAAAGAAATATATCTTACTTTGTTCTGCATGTTAAAATGATTAAAATACATAAGTTATATCTAACCTAAAGTCAGTAATTTTGTTGTTGATGCAAATTAAGTGTCAGGCAACCAGAATCTAAATAAATTATTTTATTTGCAAAAATTTGTTATAAGTTTCTTAAGCTTTAAACTTTTAAAATTATACACAGGTATTCTGATGAGGTCAAGACAAGTCACGTGTTGCTATAGTCTCGGTCTGGCTGTCTCTGGCGATACTGAATGTTAATTTTTCAGTGGCCGGGATTCGAATCCAGATAGCGGTATCCATAGCTGTGAACTCTTTACCATATATGAAGTAGAAGCTTCGGTTTAAGCTTTAAATTTTAATTTATATATATATATGTATATATATATATATATATATATATATATAAAAAAAATAAAAATATATATATATAGAAATGTACAGTGAGATTATTCTCTAAAAGTTGGCAAAAAAATGTTCTAATTAATACCAAAAGAAACAAATTTTCTTTTCATAAATGTGATGGTGATGGTCGACAAGAAAACTACGTTGAATAATGTCCAATGAAATATTAAATGCGTTGAATGTAGGAAAAGAGAGATCCATTATATACGGCCACAAACACTGACCAGTCCGGTTCCCTTTCTACAGGGGCAGTCTTAAGATTAAAAGGGGACTAAACAATTTATTGCTATAAGCCCATTAGTATGGAAAACCATAACTAAGAAAGATCAGTCCAGGTTTATTTGTCAAAGAATTCAAGAGCATGCTCATTAAAATATAAGCGGCTAGA